>PISX010002033.1:0-173560 GCA_004024625.1 Mellivora capensis | reverse complement strand
AGATGGAGAGGAGAAGGGAGTTGAGGGAAATTGGGGGGGAGATGAACCATGAGAGACTATGGACTCTGAAAAATAACCTGAGGGTTTTGAAGGGGCGGGGGGTGGGAGGTTGGGGGAGCCTGGTGGTGGGTATTGTGGAGGGCATGCATTGCATGGAGCACTGGGTGTGGTGTAAAACTATGAATTCTGTTACGCTGAATAGAAATTTAAAAAAATATTAAAAAAAAAAAAAAAGAAAAACAAGAAGCAGCTGTATGCGTCACTGCCTCAGCAGGTGGCGTCACCTCACCCAAGCAACAGCACCCCTAGCAGCAGCAGGGGGAGCAATGGAAAGGACCAGCTGAGCAAAACCAACATCTATATCCGGGGATTGCAACCGGGCACTACTGACCAGGACCTTATCAAATCGTACTGGTCATATGGCAGGACTGTCTCCCCTGAGGTCATACTGGAGAAGAGCACCAGCAAGTGCAACAGCTGTGGCTTTGTGGACTTTGACCGTCCTTCAGCAGCACAGAAAACTAAAAGCACTGAAAGCCAGTGGCATACAGGTACCGATGACAAAGCAACAGGGGCAGGACCCCACAAAGTTATACTTGTCAATCCTTCCACTAGCAATGGATAAGCAGGAACTAGAAGGGGAAGCCCTTTGGCCAGGTTGTCTTCACTTGAATCCTCCGAGACATCAGTGGGACCAGCAGAGGGGATGGCTTTGCAAGAATGGAGTCCACAGAGAAGTGTGAAGCCATCATCACCCACTTTAATGGAAAATATATTAAGACACCCGCTGGAGTACCAGGTCCATCTGATCCCTTGCTTTGCAGGTTTGCCGACGGTGAGCCACAGAAATGGCAGAATCAAGGAGAGTCTGTGCAAAATGGACGGGCCTGGCTAAGGAATGCAGATATGGGTGGTACAGCCTTGACCTAGGACCCCAGCCCAGCTCTTCAGAATGGGTTTCCCCGTTATAACACCCCCCTAGCAGGATGCTTGCTCAGTCCGCCCCCTCCCCATGTCTTCCATCTCCTGTGTCTTCCGACCAGACATCTGGTCTGTGACTCACATATCTCCTCATCGCCTAAGCCATCTTGGATGCACCACCCATCATACCTCATGCAGCTTTCAGCTTCAGTTCTGCCCCGAGGGATGGATCACCCCATTTCTCTCCAGCCTGCCTTCACGATGGGACCTCGTACCCAGCAGGGGGGCACCTCTCCCTCAGCAGCACAGGCCTGCACATGCCTATGGCTGTCACTACACAAGGAGCGCACATCTCCCAGTACACCCCTGTGCCTCCTCCCAGGAACCGAACCCACAATATCTCTGAGGTATGCCCACACACATACACTACTGGAGGTGCTGATGCTTCCAGACTCCAGGGGGCTAACCAGGAACACATTCCATCCGTGGGCCTTGCTCAGCACTAACACTTGGTCATCGCTTTTCACAGGTCTGGGCCCGGAAAAAGAGATCTCTGCACTCCGGCCCTCTGCTTATTCCTCCATTTGTGAGGGAGCCTAGAGGAACCATCACTTTTGGTGTGTGCTGCATTCGAGGAGATCAAAAGAACTTTCTTTTCTTTCTTTTGCCAAGAAAGTTGTATATTTTGTTCCTAACTACAACATACTCTTTCCATATATCCCCCCAAAACAAAAACAAAAACACGTGAAAAGATACGGAACATCATTAGTTATCAAGGAAATGCACATCAAAAAATCAATATGAGATACTTCTTCACCCTTCCAGGTTGGCTGTAATCAAAAATAGGGGAAATAGCATTGTTGGCCAGGATGTGTGGAAACTGGAACCCTCACACTCTGCTGCTGAGGGTTGAGAGTGGTGCAGCCACTGTGGAAAACAGTCTGGCAGTTCCTCCAAAGATGAATAATAGAATTAACATATGAGCGACCAATTCTCTCCTGGATATATACCCAAGAGAACTGAAATAGTCAACAGTTCCTCAAAAAGGTAAAGATAGAATTTGTGACCTGCCAATTCTACTTCTAGGTACGTGCCCCCTGAATGAAAACATGTACCCACAAAAACTTGTATATGAATGTTGATGGCGGCCTCCTTCGTAAGAGCTGAAAGGTAGAAGCAACCCAAATGTCCATAATTCATGAGTGGATAGACATGGGTGTGTGGAATGGATAAATCATATCTATACAATGAAACATTATGTAGCTTAAAAAAAAAAAAGGTGAATACTGATACACCCTATAACATGGATGAACCTTGAAAACATTACGCCAAGTGAAAGAAGCCAGACACAGAAAACCACATAGTAAATAATCTCATTTAGATGAGCTATCCAGAGCAGGCATATCTACGGAAGTAAAATGATTTAGAGTTTACTTAGATTTGGTGGTCGTTGGGCCAACAGAGCACTAATACTTAGTAGGTGAGGGGTTTCTCTTTGAGATGATGAAAATATTCTAAAATTACCTGTGGTGACAGTTGCACATATCTGTAAACGTATTTAAAAACCATTGAAATGTACACTTTAAATTTGTGAATTACTTGGCACATGAATTCTATTTCAATAAGGTGTTATGAAAAGAAAAGCAGTAAGACATTAAGTTGAAAACAAGAATTTCTTTTACATTTAGTAAAATTACTCAGTAGTTTCTATTTTTCATATGTTTTTATAAAATTACTAAGTAACTTCTTTGTTCAACATTGCATCATTGTCATTGGGCCAATAGATAGAATTCTGTTGATTCTGCCTTCTATTTTTAAAGATTTTTAAAAATTATTTAAGAGAGAGAACACGTGCTAGAGACAAAGAGAGAGAGCACAAATCAGGGGAGGGGCAGCGGAAGAGCAGTGGGAGAAGCAGACTCCCCACTGAGCAGGGAACCAGATGTGGGCTCCATCCTTGGGGACTCCGGGATCAAGAGCCAGGGAGACGCTTAACCGACTGAGGCACCCGAGCACCCCAATTCTGCTCCTTTTAATATTTGCATAGTATTCAATATTGCATGCTTGAATGTACCACTATTTTGCCATCCTCTTTATCAAAGGATGTTTGTATTGTTTCTAGTGTTTTGCTTTTACAAACAATAAATATCTGCAATAAATATCCTTATACATTCATTTTATAAAGAACTTAATTTGTGGGGCGCCTGGGTGGCTCAGTGCATTAAAGCCTCTGCCTTCGGATCAGGTCAAATCCCAGAGTCCTGGGATGGAGCCCTGCATCCGGCTCTCTGCTCAGCAGGGAGCCTACTTCCTCCTTTCTCTCTGCCTGCCTCTCTGTTTACTTGTGATCTCCGTCTCTCAAATAAATAAATAAAATCTTTAAAAATTAAAAAAAAAAACTTAATTTGTAAAGACACCAAGATAGTTTTGTAAGGAGAATCTGTCCTTTCCAGAGAATTTGTGAGAGCAGTATTTTCCATGTATCTGGTGACATTTAGACTCAGCCTTCTAAAGTGATAGATAAGATGAATGGCCCTTATGTGAACCTTTGAGCTTCATTCCCAGGCATCTGCATTATTCAGCAAGACGTTTCCACCCCCGTCCCCCTACTGCCTTCCCAGTGAGGTAACTGTTCACTCTGTCACCTACCCACTGAAAAACTTTGGTAAAATGAGGTAAGTATATATTTCCATCTTCACACTGTGAGATTTAATTAGCTAATGATGGAGAAGTCCTTGGATGAAGAGTGCAATGGAAGTTCAAAGTAATATTGTTATTATGTTTAGATATATTCTCAATATGTAAAATCACATAGCCTTGCTGTTACAGTCAGATATGTGATTCTGGGCAAGCATTACTTCCAGGGAGAAAAAATAAGAGCCAGCCTTTTGGAGATCTAGCACAAAGGCGTATTTTCCTGTGATCTTAAGGTGGTGCCCATGTTTGCCACCTCTCTCAACTCAACTTTAATGATAATGGCCTCCATTTGTGCCCTTGCTGCATGTAATCTATTTAATTGAAGTTACGAAAATGACCCTGACTTTCAGCCCTGCCTTGGCCAGTGGTGCAGCTGTGCTGAATATTTCCTGGATCTGTAAATAAAATACTGATTCTAGTCACTTCTACAGAATGCATTTTGATACTGCAGATTTTTTCAGTGTTGGCTCAATTAAGTTAGGTATCTCTAAGGGAAAGTAGGTTATCAGTTAAGGCAAAAAGGCAGTCCACGGCTAACACTGGTAATTTCTTTAAAAAGTCCTTTGAGCCCTCTCCTAATTTGTGAAGGTAACCTTACACAGCAATCAGATAGATTAAACACTGTGTCATGTTGACTCTGAAATGAAGACAAAAGCCTTGGAATTCTAAAGAACATCTTCTCACATCAGGTCTCTAAATCAATACATTCTTTACTGGTAGTATTTTAGGACACCTGAGATGGTCTAGGACAGACTGGGTCTCTAAGGGAGCTTTGGCTGATCACTGAAGACCTCTCCACCTTTACTTCTCAGTGGGAATTTGGTCCATGTGACGTGCTTAATAAATATTCTGATAGAAAAATGAATGTACTTCCAGATGATGCTTAAAATCATTGTCCTGGTAGTTTCTGAGCATAATTTGTTCATCATAAGTGTTTCCCCTCTCTGGGAATTCATATCCTTCATCTTTGTTCTGATGTGTACCTAGTAGGCAGACTAAGAGCTCCCCCAAAGATGTCCACAGCCTGATCCCTGGAACCTCCTCCCCTACGAAGTAAGGTTGCTGATAGAATTAAGGTTGCTAATCAGGAGAGTTTAAAATAGTGAGATTGGGTGCCTGGGTGGCTCCGTCGTTATGCGTCTGCCTTGGTCATGATCCCAGGGTCCTGGAATTGAGCCCTGCATTGGGCTCCCCGCTCTGTGGGGGGCCTGCTTCTCCCTCTCCCTCTGCCCTTGCCTGTGTTCTCTCTCTTGCTGTCTCTCTCTCTGTGTCAAATAAATATATAAAATCTTAAAAAAAAAAAAAAAAAAAACTAGATCAGGGTACCTGGGTTGCTCAGTCGGTTAAGCGTCTGCCTTAGGCTCAGGTCATGATCCCAGAGTTCTGGGATCGAGCCCCATGTCAGGCTCCCTGCTCAGTGGAGAGTCTGCGCTCCCCCTCCTGCCCCCTCTGTTTGTGCATGCTCTCTCTCTCTCTTAAATAAACTTTTTAAAATAATAAAATAGCGAGAGTATCCTAGATTTTCTGAGTGGGCTCAGTATAATCACAGGTAAACAAACAAACAAAAGGTTAAGGTTAAAAAAAAAAAGACAAAAAAGGAGGTCACACAGTGAGGCGTGTGAAATTCACTTGCTGTCACTGGCTTTGAAGACAGAAGAAGGGGCCAAGCTCCAGAAGCTGAAAAAGGCAAGAAACGGGTTTTCTTCCACAATCTGCAGAGAAGACATAACCCTGCAGACACCTTGATTTTAGCCCAGGGAGATCCTGGTCGGGCTTCTGACCTGCAAAACTGTAAAATAATGAATTTTTGTTGTTTTAAGCCAGCAAGTTTGCGGTCATTACAGCAGCACACAGAAAATGCATACAGTTCCCTTTTTTCTTCTTGACTCACTAGAGTTCCTTGTATATCCTAGATTTTCCATATTAAAAGTATCTCCTTGGGCGCCTGGGTGACTCAGTGGGTTAAAGCCTCTGCCTTCAGCTCAGGTCATGATCTCAGGGTCCTGGGATCGAGCCCCGCATCGGGCTCTCTGCTCGGCAGGGAGCCTGCTTCCTTCTCTCTTTCTCTCTCTCTGCCTACTTGTGATCTTTGTCTGTCAAATAAATAAATAAAATATTTAAAAAAATAAAAGTATCTCCTTACCTTTTTTTTTTTAAGATTTTATTTATTTATCTGAGAGAGAAAGAGACAGTGAGAGAGGGAACACAAGCAGGGGGAGTGGGAGAGGGAAAAACAGGCCTCCTGCAGAGCAGGGAGCCTGATTTGGGGCTCGATCCCAGGACCCTGGGATCATGACTGGAGCCAAAGGCAGACGCCCAACAACTGAGCCACCCAGGTGCCCCATCTCCTTACCTTACAATCTGTCACTTTTTTTATGGTGTCCTTCATTCAGCAAAAATCCTTAACTTTTGTTAAGTCAAATCTCTCATTTTTTTTCTCTCATGGATTGTATTTTTCGGTATTTTATTTAAAACCCTTTCTCTTGGGGTGCCTACGAGGCTCAGTCAGTTAGGCATCCAACTCTGGATTTCAGCTCAATTCATGATCTCAGGGTCGTAAGATCAAGCCCTGCGTTGGGGTCCACAATTAGCAGGGAGTCTGCTTAAGAGTCTCTCTCTCCCTCTCCCTTTGTCCCCCCCAAATAAATAAATAAAAATCTTAAAGCCCTTTCTCTCCCTCAAATTCCAAAGACATTTTCCTTTCCTTCTTTTGTTATGGCTTAACCCAGAGTTAATCTGGGCTTCTAGTTCACAGAGAACTTTATCTTTCATGTGGTATAAAGTAGATCTCTGTTGGTTAGGATACTGGCCCAACTACTTTAATGGCGTCCAAACCATCTGTGCCTAAGAAAGATAGAAATTTCTCTCTCACCAGAGGTCAAGATATCAGCAGGTAATCCAGATGTGTGGGACCTCGACACGGTGCCTTCCATTCCAAAGTCCGAGCAGCTGTTCTAGTACAGGTTTTATCTCAAAGACAAGGAATGTTTTCCTTCTCACTTGCTTTCTGATAAATATATCCAAAGACATAAACTGAATATTATGTTCTGCTGAAGCAGAAGACTGTTAAGACCATCTAAAGATTCGTCTCCCAGTGTTTTGGCTTTAAGTGCCTTCACCGTCATATATTCCTGAGTATCTTATGACTTGCTTGGAGATTTCCGTTAACACTTGGCAGATTTAGCAGTTTGTCCTGGTTTTCCCCGCATTGCCTGTTCCAGAACCATCTTCTATAAATGTTTGCCTTTGGCTTCCAATGTTGTGTCATGGTGTAATTTAGGGGGATAAATTAATTTAATCATCAATGATCCAAATGTCAGTTAAAATTTAATTGATACTATGAGACAGGTTACCAGGAGCGGTGGGGGGAAGTACTGTTGAATGGGTACAGAGTTGCAGTTTGGGAAGATGAAAAGTTCGGGAGCTGGGTGGTGTGAGGATCGAACAACATTGTGAACGTGCTTATGCCACTGAGCTGTGCACTTAAAAATCATTAACTTGGGGGCACCTGGGTGGCTCAGTTGGTTAAGCGACTGCCTTCAGCTCAGGTCATGATCCTGGAGTCCTGCGGTGGAGTCCCACATGGGGCTCCCTGCTCAGCAGGGAGTCTGCCTCTCCCTCTGACTCTCCCCCCTCTCATGTTCTCTCTCTCATTCTGTCTCTCTCAAATAAATAAATAAATAAAATCTTAAAAAAAATAACTTGGTAAACTTTATTTAATGTATATTTTACCATAATTTAAAACATACATTTTTTTAAAAGGGAGGTAAGTTTGAAAAGTGAGAAGAAATGGCCGATAGGGTCCTGTAATGTTTCACCACAGTTTCATGATTTTTTCCAAAGGTGACCCTTTACAGTTATGTAATAAGAAAATAAACAGGTGACAACATCACAGAGACGAGGAATGTGGGACAGATGAGTGCAGAGGACATCCAAGCCACATCAGGAACCCGGACGGGGGGTTGGAATTGCAGAATGTAAGACTTCAAAATGAATTTAGAGATTGTGTTCACAGTTTAGTTTGCATGTTTATGTTTTATTTTAACCCAGTGGCTGTGGGTCTCCAGAGTACCGGTCCATCCCTAGCTTTTTTAAATAATGTTTTTCTTAATTTGCACAGGTGTGCTATTCTAAGGAGAAAGTCCGTGGCTTTCATTGGATCCCAAAGCATTCTCTCAACCCACCGAAACTAAAGAAATGGATTGAGCCCATGCTCACCTTTCACAGATGAGGAAACTGACGCTAGAAGAAACATGGCTTCAAGCCCAAGGCCGCCGGGGTAGTTACAGTAGGTCCTGCTGCTTCTTTTCACAGGAGGTATTTTGAGTTTCAGGTGACTTCCTCCTTGAGAGTGTTTCCATTTTTAAAAGAGCACCGCTTGGAACTCACTGTCCTCAGAACAAAGGAATGGCTTGTAGCACAGCTGCCTCTGCTGGTCCTGCCTTTACTGATTCCAATGGGAATTCTTGACCGAGGGAGGGACAAGGGCGACCAGAATAGAACAGAAGCAGAGGAAGCGTAGAGTATAGGCTAACAGCCTTCGGGGGTGGAGGGCAGGTGCTGACTTTTTTTGGATGTCCTTGGGTTTAAATGACTCCCCTGAGAAGGTGACAGGAACTAGAACCATTGTGCTCCTATCACAGAAGAATCTAGCCGCAGGGCTGGGCAGGGCACAGTCAGGCTTCCCCAGGGAGGATGGAAAGTGATTTGCAGCAGGACCTTCCCAGAACAAAAGGAGAAGGAAGAAATTTGGACTTAGCACAATGACTACAAAGACCAAAAAGGCAGTCTGATAAAGCTTCCAGCCAGCCAAAGAAATGTAAGCCCTCTTCTTGGCGAGAACTAGCTATATGTTCGTAATAAGATCCTTTCTCAGGAAAGCAGGTGCTTTGTAGACAACTGGTCTTAATGAGCGCGCATCAATAGGTTTGGCTGAAAACCTCACAATTCCAGAGAATAGAATAGTTAAATCAAATAATGAAGGGGCCGTTAACGGCGCCCTAAATGAAGGCACGCTGCCCGGGAACTGCACGCTCTTCTATTAAGTCTCAAAAATGTTGTGCCAGGTGACACAATGCTCCAAACAAGTGTTAGTTAAATTAGTAGATTAGAATTACCAACTAATTAAATTGTGGGGCACAGTCTTTCTAGCATGAAGCGGTAGTCAGCAGCAGAGCCCCTTCCAATTAGCTAGGGAAACGGCTCTCATGGAAGAAGGAGGGTAGCAGCTCCAACAGCCGCCCATATGCTCGGACTCTCCGCGGCTTGAGCTCAGAGGATTCACGCAGTGATGGGGAGAAACGTGTCACAAGTGGGGAAGATTCCAGCAATAGCTCATTTTCCTGTACACAACTATAAATCTGCCTCTTTCAGGCAATGTGGACAGCAAATGTAAGAGATATAAGAGATATTGGTTTGTTTTTTCTTATATCCATGAAACAAACATTCAGAAAGTCTGAAGCACAAAAATTAGACTATCCTGACAATCACCTGTATTCTGCAGCCAGAATTTGAATTATTTAGTCAGTGAGAAATGAAAATTGTTTTCCTGTGATGTCAAATGTAAAGTTTCTGTGATTATAATTTTTTAATCATATATTGTATAGCATGAATAAATTTTAATGGGGAATTAAAAAGAAATTAAAATCTATATTGCAAAAAAAGCTGATAAGTAGAGGGGGGGCTCAGTGGTTGAGCATCTGCCTTCAGCTCAGGTCCTGATCCCAGGGTTCTGGGGTGGAGTCCCCTGTCTGGCTCCCTGCTCAGCCTGCTTCTCCCTCTGCCCCTCCCCCACCAACTCATGCTGTCTCTCTCTCCCTTGCTCACTTTCCCTCCCAAATAAATGAATAAAATCTTTGAAAAAATCATTAAAAAAAAAAACAGAAAACTGATAAGCAGAATGTAGATATGATTAGCATCTAAACAAAATATAAATTAAGTTACAGGAGCTGCTTAGCATGAGAAATTGCAAAAACAAAAATCTTACATGATTAACAGGTGTCAATTTGAAATCAAATGCAGTAATTTTATTTTTAGCCCTGTAAGAATAAACATGTAATTAGCTCTCAAAAAGGATGCATCATAAATACTCCAGACTATTTTAACCACCCAAATAGTTCAAGGTCATTGGATTTTTTTTAATACATACTCAGAGTTTTCACGATAAAAGTAATCATTGTCACTAAAGACTTGTTTGAAATTACAAAAAGGTGAAAAAGGAGAAAAATTACATTTTACTTTTATTTTAGGACTTCTGTATAAAGGTTTCTTTGCTTGTTTGGGGCACATAGTCACAGTTTTATAATGCAGATGATTTGATGTTCTTACTCTTTTCCTTAAATAAAAATCATCTTCCAATGCTATTATACCCTTATATATTATATTATACTATATATATTATACTATATATGTTATACAATAACTTATTATATGTATCACATTTTCTTAACTACCTTTTAATATCGCACAACATTCCATTTATTGTTTATTATTTATAATAGCATCAAAAATACTTGGGAATTGGGGCGCCTGGGTGCCTCAGTGGGTTGAACCTCTGCCTTTGGCTCGGGTCGTGATCTCAGGGTCCTGGGACCAAATCCCGTATTGGGCTCTCTGCTCAGCGGGGAGCCTGCTTCCCCCCTCTCTCTGCTGCCTCTGCCTACTTGTGATCTCTCTCTGTCAAATAAATAAATAACATCTTAAAAAAAAAAAAACTTGCACAATGAAAATTATGATATGCAACTGAAAAAATATTTTTTAAGACCTAAGTAAATGGGAAGACATCCTGTGTCGTGTGCTGGAGGACTCGGTATCATTAAGATGGCAGCCATCCCAAAGTGATGTATAGATGCAGTGCAGTCCCTCACAAAATCCCAACTGCCCTTTCCACAGGAATGGGCTAGGATGATCCTAAAGTTCCGCGAACAGAGAGTCTCAATTAAGATGCTAAATCAGATGGTTTATTAATTCAAAACTCTAAGTGAGACACTGTGTGGGGAGAGCTAGAATAGTTAACATAGCATAGAGCACCAGAATCTTAAAGCTTGGGATTCCCTCTCTCGCTCTCTTGCTCGCTCTCTACTTCTTCCTCTTCCACCTTCTCCTCCCCTCCCTCTCTTCCTCCATTCTTCTCCCCACCACCACCTTCATTCTGTCACAAGTACCAGCGTTGATGTTGAAAGGTTATGCTGGAAGTGCCTGGGATCGGGAATATGCCTTGCCTCCTTTGGAACCAGGGGCAAGTACTTCTCATGTTAACTCTAGCTTGCCAGCTGGCCCTGCAAAACAACCATGGTTTTGTTTGCATTTCTTAACCCAAGCACCATGGGCCAGGACGGGTCTGAATGAGTAACCAACCTAGGGATGATGAGCTGTCAACCTAGAAGTGACAGGATCTGTACCTTCTGACTTGACTGTCTCGTATTTTTCTTTCCCTAAACAAACACTTCTGCTTGTTTTGTCCTATTTATCATATATGTAATATGTCTTGAATGTTCCTGACCTATTATCTATATTTAACATATCGTGTGAATCCTGCTCGTAGTTTTCAAGCTACATCTTTACTCGTTTTCTGTTTTTAACACCTCTTAGAAGTTTTACCTACAACTCATAAACTATTAGCTTATGTATTAGCTACGCTTAACACTTAATGAGGTTCATCCATCCCAACTGTGATGGTTAATTTTATGTGCCAACTAACTTAACTGGGCTAAAGGATCCCCTGATAGCTGGTAAACCATTATACTTGGATGTGTCTGGAAGGCTGTCTCTGGAAAAGATTAGCATCTGAATCAGTAGACTCAGTAAAACAAGATCCACCATCACCAACGAGGTGGCATCATCCAGTTCCTTGAGGGCCAAATAGAAAGGGAATGGCATAGAAAAGGCGGAGGAAGAGTGGGTTTGCTTTCTTTGCTTAGCTGGGACTTCCATCTTCTCCTGCCTCCAGACATCTACTCCTGAGTCTTGGTCGTTCAGACTCAGACTGGGACTTCAACCCCCCATTCTCAGACCTTTGGGTTCAGACTGAATTGCGTGGGGGACTTTCTGGGTTCTCCACCTTGCAGATCACAATTCCAAGGATTTCTTGGCCTCCATAACTCTATGAGCCAATCCCTGTTGGCTCTCTGGAAAACTCTGACTCATACCCCATTTGTCCGTCTTGTCTTCTGTTATGGAATTAAATATTTTGCAAATAATATAGCAAACTCTCATTATAAGGATTGAGAAAAATTACTCGATTTAGTCGCTTTTTAGGGTACTTCCATATTCCTCTCCCTTCATGAAATATTATAAATTTTAGCCACTTGACCTTCCAAGCAAATGTGAACCTTTGTAAAGTACCAGCCCTATTCGTTGACTCTTAGAGTTGCATCGTTTTCATCCCTTGTCTCCTAACACAACTATCAATCAAGAGACAGGAATGACAAGTTATTTTAATATAGACAACTTAACATAAACGATCAATAACTAGATGTAAAGAATTGTTAACTATGTTTTGAAGCTCTAAAAAGGTAAAACAGGGAATATTAAAGCACGGCAGAGGACACAAGACTTTGGGAAGCAGATGGTTCCTTTGCTTTCAGGGGACTGAAGAGAAGCTTTGAGAAAGGGTCCCATATAATTGAACTCCAGACCTCTGAGAAAGGGGGTGCCCAATGACACTGGAACCCCAACTTTCGTAAGCCAGCTGATGCTGGTGTCTCTTAAAGTGGTACTTTTTTTTTTTTTTTTTTAAGTAAGCTCTATACCCAACATGCAGCTTGAGCTCAGGACCCTGAGATCAAGAGTCACATGCTCTACTGACTAAGCCAGCCATGTGCCCAGGGTAGCACTTTGAATTTAGTTCTTCAAGGGTTAGAAAGCCTGCATAGTGGATTCACCTTCTGCCCCAGCAATCAGCTGCTGTTGCTGGAGTGAAAAAATACTGTTTAGGAGTTGGGCACAGCTTCCCGTCTAGGAAGTCCCCAGAAAGGAGAAGCCCTCCTCCCTAGCCTTACACACCTTCCTATGGCCCTCCTATGGGCAAAACCCACAGGGCACCAGTTGGCAGAACAGATATGTCTGAGACCCAGTCCCCCTGTCACAAAGCCTAGCCGAGAGGGTGCTTGGGAGCTAAGGGCCAGTGAACTTGGTAACTGGTCCAACAACCCTGCCCAATGAAGTTAATTTGTTATATGTCATTATTACTGAAAAACAGGTGCCAGTTCCTCACTGACATCACAGCTACATAACTGAAGACACGAGGGCCAATTTTTATTTCTACATGTGACCACCTGGTATTCTCTTCTAGCTGAAGCCCAAGATTTGATCCCAGGAGGAGTAACATACATTTCCCCTCTAAATGGGGAACTATTCTGAATTATCAGTTAATGGTCAATACTTTATCCTCCTGAATCTTTAATTTATAACCCATGTTTCTTTCAGACTTTCTGAGACGTCTGTTCACTGGTTCCTGCTAGGATATAATGATAAGATCTTTCAAAGTGTTAAAACTCTAGTAACTGTCCCCATTTTCTACAATTCTATAAAGGGTCCCTCTCAATTGCCATGTGAATTTTTATCTCTATCCCGTTGGGTATAAATGTGGCCAAAAAATTCTTTCCACTGAAATACTTAAACAGTGATTCAAAATAAGCCCTAGTCACCTAGAGCTATTATGCTAAGTGAAATAGGTCAGAAAAAGACAAATGCCATATGATTTCACTTATGTCTGGAATCTAAAAAGCAAGACAAATGAACAAAGAAAACAAAACAGAAACAGACTCAAAGATACAGAGAACAGAGTGGTGGTTGCCAGAGGGGAGAGGGTGGGGTGGTGGGTGAGATAGTTGAAAAGAATTAAGAAGTACAATCTTCCAGTTATAAAATAAATAAGTCATGGGGGTGAAAAGTGCAACATAGGGAATATAGTCAATAAAATTGTAATAACTTCGTATGGTAACAGGTGGTGTTATATTGGGGTGCCCAGGTAGCTCAGTGAGTTAAGTGTCCGACTCCTTTTTTTTTTTTTTTTTAGGATTTTGTTTATTTATTTGACAGACAGAGATCACAAGTAGGCAGAGAGGCAGGCAGAGAGAGAGAGGAGGAAGCAGGCTCCCTGCCAAGCAGAGAGCCCGATGCGGGGCTTGATCCCAGGACCCTGGGATCATGACCCGAGCCGAAGGCAGAGGCTTTAACCCACTGAGCCACTCAGGCGCCCCTAAGTGTCCGACTCTTGATTTAGGCTCAGGTCATGATCTCAGGGATGTGAGACTGAGCCCGGCAACACGATGGGCTCCACACTCACCATGTCCCCTGCTCGTCCGTCTCCCTCTGTTCTTCCCCTGCTTGTGCTCTCTCTTTCTCTAAAATAATAAGTAAAATCTTAAAATGAATATATATTTAGTCAGATGACCAAAATACATGTCTCAGATATATTTGATCTTCATCGATAGTTACTGAAAATGGCCTAGAGCATAAAAGTCAAATGGGTGTCTTATTATAATGAAGACAACTTTTGGACCCTACTCAAGTATGGAGGTTAGTTGCCAGGAGGACCAACCCTGAGATTAGAGGGTTGGATCTTCCAGCCTCATCTCCTGACCTCCAGGGTGGGGAGGGGGCTGGAGACTGAATCAGCCAACAGCTAATAACAATCATGGTTCTGCAATGAAGCCTCCATAAAGACCCAAGAGGACTGGCTGTGGAGAGCTTCCAGGCTGATGAAACTGTAGAGATATGGGGAGAGTGGCGATACCTGGAGAGGGCAGGGAAGATCTGTACCAGTTCCCTGTACCTTGTCCTGTGTATCTCTTCATCTGATACTGATTTGTAACTTTTATCATATCCTATAAGAAACTAGTAAACCACACGGATGGAACTAGAGGGTATTATGCTTAGCGAAATGAGTCAATTGGAGAAAGACAACTATCATATGATCTCCCTGATATGAGGAAGTGGAGATGCAACGTGGGGGGTTTGGGGGGTAGGAAAAGAATAAATGAAACAAGATGGGATCGGGAGGGAGACAAACCGTAAGAGACTCTTAATCTCACAAAACAAACTGAGGGTTGCTGCGGGGAGGGGGGCCGGGAGAGGGTGGTGGGTTACGGACATTGGGGAGGGTATGTGCTATGGTGAGTGCTGTGAAGTGTGTAATCCTGGCGATTCACAGACTTGTACCCCTGGGGCTAATAATACATTATATGTAATTTATATTACATTACATTTTTATATTAATTACATTTGTAATTATAATGTAAAAAATACATTAATTTTTTAATAAAAAATTTTAAAAGTATTAAAAAAAAAAAGGAACTGGTAAACCTAAGTATTACCTTGAGTTCTGTGAGCTTCTCTAGCAAATGACAAGAACCTAAGGAGAAGGCTGTTGGAACCTTGAATCTGAAGCTGATTGGTCAGAAGCATAGGTAACAGCCTGAGGTTTGAGACTGGCATCGAAAACGGAGTGAGGAAACAGTCTTGTAGGATTGAATCTGATGCTATCTCCAGCTAGAAGTGTCAGAGTTGAGTTGAATTCAGTTGAATTCTTGGACATACTGCTGGTGTCCAAGAATCGTTTGTGTTATGTATATGGGGGGGGAACATCTCCACAAAGTTAGAATTGAGTCGAGGAACCCTAAAAGAGATGGTAACTAGATCTATTGTGGTGACCATTCTGTAATGTACATAAATGTCGAGTCACTATGTTATAACTAGAAACGAATATAATATTGTAAGTCAACTATCCTTCAACCCAAAAAATTGGAAGAATTAAAAAGAAAAAGGCAGGGGCGCCTGGGTGGCTCAGTGGGTTAAGCCTCTGCCTTCAGCTCAGGTCATGGTCCCAGGGTCCTGGGATCGAGCCCTGCATCGGGCTCTCTGCTCAGCAGGGAGCCTGCTTCCCTCTCTCTCTCTGCCTGCCTCTCCGCCTACTTGTGATCTCTCTGTCAAATAAATAAATAAAACTTAAAAAGAAAAGAAAAAGGCAAAAATTAACTCCATTCGAGGTATACTATTTTACTGGTTATGTGTAGTTATTTCTGAAGAGCAAAACTCAGTTTAACTATCAAGGGAATTATACCAATATCATTAACCACAGATGTACATCTTGAGTAGTTTTTGAATATCAGTAGAAATTCAAGACTATATTGAAGTTTTAATAATTAATCAGAAATATGCAATGTTAATGAATCCCAATATATTCTGTATGACTTGTTATACACAGCAGGGTCATAGAAAAGCGCACATCACACAATGTAAATGAGACCATAGAGTAGGGGAAGAAACCCAGTACTCATTGAGGTAACACCTTCCCTGTTTTAATTTTAAGCAGGTTTGCATCGTATTATTGAAAGCAAAGTAAAACTAAACATTAGAATTGTTCACAAAGAAGTGTTAACTGCATACTCTACTTACTAGAAAATGTTTACAAAGTAATATTATCTAAAATAATAATTTTAGGGGTACCTGGATGGCTCAGTCCTTAAGTCATCTTAAGGTCTGCTTTTGGCTCAGGTCAGATCCCAGGATCCTGGGATGGAGTCCCGCATCTGGCTCCCTGCTCAGTTGGGAGTTGTCTTTTCTGTCTCCCTCTGCCTGCAACTCCCCCTGCTTGTGCGCGTGCGCTCGCACGGGCGCGCGCTCTCTCTCTCTCTCTCTATCTGTCAAATAAATAAATAAAACCTTTATAAGTAAATAAATAAATAAATGGATTTAAAACTCCTGCAGTAATAGGATATGCAAGAATTCTTTACCATAGCAAAAGGTAACTGTTTTAACAATGACACAAGTAGTTTCTTTTATCGAAACATTTTTTGAATGATAATATGTCCAGATTTTAACCATTTTGTATTATATATTTCTCCATTCATTCAAAACATTCTGCTTCAAGAAATACAGAAACTAGTTATTGCCCCTGCCCCAGTGGAATTTGGATTTAGTAATTATAGAATTTTAGCTCTATCCATCATGTGCATTCATCTTTTTTCATGCAATCTTGGAACAGTTCCTGGTCTGAGAAAGTACTGATTTGGGGGTGAGATGTAATATTTATAAGTTTTGTCAGAATGGTAACTTCTGGGTTAGTCTCTGCCATCTCACCTTAATGAGCCATGCCTATGATATGTCTTCTATTTAAATAACATGTTCACTACTGTTTATAGGACACACACAGGGTTATAGGAAGGTGAAAGCACTTTTCCAGATAAGAAAGGCCAAATAAGAATTTCTTGGTCAGATTGTATCCTTGATCAAGTACAACACAGCATAGTCAACAGATAATCAATTTGATAATATAACTGAGCCACAGAAAGAAAGAAAAGACATTTCTTCTGTTTGTATCTATTCATTGTAATTAGTTTTTGGTTATTGGCTTGCTGTAGGAAGTTTTGAGAACTTATTATTGCTAATTAAGCTTTAGTTTAAAGACAAACATACAGAGTGATTGTGCCAACAGGTGGAAAAGGTTTATTTTGCATACCTTAAACACTGTACTTCATATACAATCAGAAATTTCTTGCAATTTTTAGATGACGGATTAATATGCAGGTTGCTAAACCATAACAGCTCAGCAAGTAGATAAAACACATTCAGTTCAGTAGAGAGGCACTAAGATTTCAAGAAGCTTATGGAACGATTATTAAATTCACAGAAAGACCCTCCATTTTGAAAATGCTTGTTTTTAGTAATAGCTATGACTTAAAATGACTATATGTGCCAGGTCCATGATTTAATCTTGAATTAATCTTCACAGTTTTATATGGAGGTTGTCTGACATGAGGAGAGTGAGTTAAAAAGCTAATGACACTTGTCTAGGACCACACAACCAATAAATGACACAGTGCCGTTCTCCCCATAGGAGAACCTGAGAGCGAGCTTTTCTTAGAACAGTTATTTTCCCCACAGTTTCCAGGGCCATTACACCAAGTTAAAACTGTAAAAATCTGGAAATTCCAGGAGCTAGAGAGTCTCTTGGTTCAAAGCCTGATGTCGAGCCCAATGCTGAGAACCTGAGACCAAAATAACTCACAGCCTTAGATCTGGCATCTCCAATGGCAGGAGCCCCATTCACTTGTACCAGTAAGGCCCTGAGAGCACACAATCCAGCCACATGCTGGAGATCTTTCTATAGATGTTCCCTCTGTGCTGCTCAAATTCCAAAGCTAACCCTCCTATGCCTGATTCCCTCTTGAGCTGCCAACTTAATCTCTGCTAAGCTTTCAGCTGATACTGTGAGGTGCTGGTTATTATTAGGTCATGAGCTCATCCGTGCATCTGGAAGGTCTAGAAACTAGATAAGCTTTTAATGTCAACCACGGTACCGGACACATAGTGGAATGTATCAAATGGATAAATAACGGAACTAATAGGTGAAGGGAAGCATAATGAGGCTCAGTACAGACTGCTGTAGACACCCAGGACAGTTTAAGAGCCTAAAATTGTAGCACTCAAATATCTTTCCAGCTTCTCTAATCGAAGCTTTCTCCATTTTACAAGGAGTACCTGAAATCCAGCCAGAAGATCTCCTTAGCTATACAGAGTTAGTGGACCAGAAACCAGATCACACACTCCTCACCCTTTGTCCACAGATACTGCCCATAGGAGTCATCTTTCCACAGCACATCAAAAAAAAAAAAAAAGAAAACAAGCGTGTTCACCTATTATTTTCACTTATTTAGCACTTCTCTCCCTCATAAAGAACATAATATTGAGATGACTCATTCTCTTCACTTTGGGGAATAGTCTAATTCCATCTCATCAGCTAGCATGCTTATCATTATTCTTCCAATTAAAGTAAATGCCAGCTCCGAGGCGCCTGAGTGGCTCAGTGGGTTAAGCCTCTGCCTCCGGCTCGGGTCATGATCTCGGGGTCCTGGGATCGAGTCCCACATCAGGCTCTCTGCTCAGCAGGGAGCCTGCTTCCCCCACCCCACGCCTGCCTCTCTGCCTACTTGTGATCTCTGTCTGTTAAATAAATAATACACTTTTTTTTTAAGTATAATACCAGGTCTGAGATGAAAATCAATTGCCAAGATGGAGAAGGAATCAAAATATGCAGCATTTGCTCGCACTCTTTCCTTGACTTTAAGGAATTTGAGGATAAGCCCCCCACCGTGATATTTTTTTGAGTCAGTTCCTTTATGAGAGAAAGAAATGTACCTATCAAAGTAGGTAGGAGAGTTCCAAAAGTTCTCTTCCCTGGCAATCATTTGCAGATTTAGGAAAGCAAGGCAGGTGTTCCCTCTTGCTGTGTCTGTCAACACTCCTTCTGGTCAGAAGCCCATCCACTTACTCAAAAAGAACAGATTACTGAAGTCAAGAGATCTGACGAGATCTAGCTCTGCCTTCTCTGGGCTGAGACGCTTGACATCTCTGGATCTCCCTATCCCCCTATCCGTCTGTTGAGTGAAATGATGCATACATTCCTTAGTTTTCAGGATTAAGGAAATCAAAAGTGGTGACGCACAAGAAAAGATGTGGTAAATAAACTGCTTTGTTATTTACCAATATGTCCTCCTGAGAGGGAAAGTCCTGTGTTTAAAATAGACCAGCCTTTAGAGAATCAGTCAAGATCGTTTTGTTGATAATTGGCTTGTGAAGGATACAACTTTCCAATTTTGAGAATTGATCACAGAGAAGAAAAGCAAGATACCATGTGTATGTCTGAACTGAAACTCACCTTCAGATCAGGTCCCTCTCCATTTGCCAAATTCACGCAAATAGTAACTGCCTCGGATGTTCTAAAATTTCACAAAGCTCCTACAAAAATAGGCTTATGAGAAATTGCATTGTTTTTAATGATGTGGCTAATTTATTTTTCCACAACTATTATATTTTTGGGTTTTAAAAAAGAGAAAACAGGGAAGACAAAATATACATAGAGCTTGCAAACCTCTGTGTAAATATGTGTTGACTATGGCTTGGGTTCCTCTGTGTTCCCCTCTCCCCTGTAGTCCGTGTCACTCAGGTCAAAGAGCTGATTTCCCCATCGCAGCCACTAAAATTGTGTGGTGTTTGCAGATCAGCTTTTTGTGCCTTACTCACATTTCTTCACACGGGGTAATAAGGCAGTGAACGAGTATTATTTTTAATTGAAGAGTTGGCTTTCAAAACATATTGAATTCAATGGCCATTGAGTATTTGAAGAAGGACGGTCATCTTGAAGTTTCAAGAACACACTCGTTCCATGAAACTAGATTTTCCACTTGGAAGTATGTCTCCATTCTGGCAGGGATCCCGTCGTGTGAGGGTGTTTATTTTACTGCAGAAAAAGACATCTTTCACTTGGAAAGTGTTCGCCTTTTACTTGAAGCGAGCTAAATTCGGTAACATGGGGTAAAAATAAATTAAGTTCATTATGTGGAGCTTCAGGTGTACGGATGCTGTCTAATAAGACTTTAATCATGGTAGATTCTAATCACCTGTCCTTATTTTTCGACTCTGGTACCGACATGCCAAGTGCTTAGCTGAGAAGTACCCCACGTATATTTTAATGAATATCAATGCTGACTAGTCTCTGTTTAAAATATATATATATATATTTTTTCTTTTTACCAAATAGAAGAATTGCATAAACCATGGTGACAAATGCTGTGGGAGGCGCCTTTCCCCATCCGTGTCATGCTGCCGTTCCTTGGGTTGCATTCAGCCATCAGGGAGATGAGCCCCCCTCAGTCCTGGGTTGGGGTGAGGACAGAGGCTGAACCTGCACGCCTCATTCCACCAGGACTTGGTCGTATTGGTGGATATACCACCAGACAGTGACAGGAGAGGGGGAGCTGCGGGGCCCCCATTCTAAAGCAGGATGCCAGAAGGAGTGTGCTCCTCACGTCTAGACACGTTTGTGGGAGCGCGGGATGTTTGCAGCTGCTGCAGCCCCCTTGTGACCATGCGGAGTGGCAGGAGGTGGCCCAGTGCTGGGAGGAAGGCAGAGCAGAAAGAAGAAATCATTTCCCTCCAACACGTCTTAAGCCTCTGACTTAATGACCCAGGGAACCACCCTCCCTCCAGGCAGTTTGCTGTGGAAATTTCCCCTTAACCTTTGAGCTGAGTGTTCTGTTACTGTTAGACAACACTATCACTACTAACATTTTATATACCCAACAAACGATTGATTTTTATTTTGAGATTTATTTGATAAGGGAAAATCTGTGTTCTTTTTTTTTTTTAATAAGATTTTATTTATTTATTTGACAGAGATCACAAGTAGGCAGAGAAGCAGGCAGAGAGAGAGGAGGAAGTAGGTTCCCCACTGAGCAGAGAGCCGGATGCTGGGCTCGATCCCAGGACTCTGGGATCATGACCTGAGCCGAAGGCAGAGGCCTTAAGGAAATCTGTGTTCTAACTCGGCCGACCGAGTAAGCAAAGGAGTCCCAGCCACTGCCCCGGGGCCCTTCTAGGTTCTTCTCCCTGCCCTGCTTTCCATGAGCACCAAAAGTACCAAGTATGCAGAAACAGAAGGGTATATATTACCCGCTTTGTCTGTGCTCGGGGCTCAGACCTCTGGAGATCATTCCACCCTGAGCCCGGCGGGGTTAAGTAAACGGATGGTCCAAAGTCTCCGAGTGCCGCTAGTTCTTCTGTCAGGACGCAGTCCGGATTCCGTAACGTTTATTTATCTGAGAGAGAGAGAGAGAAAGAGATCTCAGAGGGTGGGGAGGGGGCCAGGGGGAGAGAAAGAATCTCAAGCAGACTCTTCGCACGGAGCCTGATGCGGGGCTCGGTCTCATGACCCTGAGATCATGACCCCGAGATGACAACCTGAGCCAAAACCAAAAGTTTGGTACTTAGCAGACTGGGCCACTCAGGGACCCCAACGACTGATTCCTTAACTGACTGATTTTTGGAGTTGAATACCAGAATGCTCAGAGCTTGACTTAATAAATCATGGCCCTGTCCTGGTCTTAGCTCTACCGGACCCCAAACTAATATCAACGGGGCTGATTTTTACCCCCTCACTCCAGTGTAGACAGACATATACCCAGAGCCTTCACCAAAAAGATACGAAGTAGAAATGGATTTTGCCTTCTGTCTGCCAATCCCCTGCCTCCCCCAAACTCTTCAGTCCTTCATCGAGCGCTTGGGTACCTGGAGTGGTGACAGCGCCACTGCTGAAGGCGGGAGACCGCCCGCGGACGTGCGTGTGCTGAGCAGAAGCTCCTCCCGCTATGCGCCCGCTTCCGCGCTCCACGCCGCTGCTGCCTTCGCGTTCCTAGTGATAAAGTTCACGTGTATATTGGGATCCGCAGGCCCACGTGTGAACCTAAGGCAGCCCGCACCTACGGCAATGCCTGTCGAGGAACTCCAGCGCAGACCAGTCACGGTCCAGCACTCAGCGGCAGCTAGCTTACCTTACCCTACAAAACAGCACCTGCCTGCCTCCCAAGGACATGCTGGTCCCCCCGCGTGTCCTGCCCCATCTCTGCCTCTCCCAGTGCTCTACAAAACTCACTCTTGCCCCAGATGGCCGCAGAATGGCGTTCAGTTGCTCGGTGAGGCACTGCATCCCCCCAAGCCATGCATTATTTGACCTTGGATGAAGGACATCAGAGTCACTGCTAAATTATAGATTTGTCATTTGCAACTATTCGTTTTTGCCTTGTTTCAGACTCAAATCCTGAGCGGACCTGGTGTCCCTCTGACATGCTGATCATGTCGGCTGTATGCCTGGAACTTTTCGTTTGCCTCCTTTATCTGGATTGGATCTCTGCGCAGACCGGATAACCAGACTGAACAGGTAGGTGAAGGAATTTGAATTTCATGTAAATGGGATGAAAAGCCACTGTCTGATTTTAAACAGGGAACCTGACTGAGTAGTAGCTGATTCCCCACCTGGCTGCTGGCAATCACTTACCTGCCCAGGCTCTCTGGGCCTTGGGGTTTGTGACTCCTGGCATCAGAAGAAGCAGGGCTGGGAAGGAAGTCAACCCTGAGTCAAATACAAGCTCCGTAGCACGCCAGCGGCGAGTAAGGGGCAAAACCACTTAATGTCTTTCAGCCACAATCCCATTTGAGTCAGGTGGCAATGGAAAGGAAGTATAGGCAGAGGAAACCAAGCCACAGAAGCTTCCATTCCCGGGGCCCATAAAAAGCGAGTGGGAGAAAAAGTTGAAAGAGAAAGGTAAAACCTATCTGCAATGATCAAAAAGAGTGTGACCTCATGACAAAAGGTGGCAGTGTAGTTAATAAGCAAAACCTGGTGAAACTCCCACAAAACTCATCAAGAGTCAGTAGAGGTCTAGTGGATATATCTCAAATACGGAGAAATACATTTTAGGGATATCTTTGTCTCTCTTCTGCTGCTGCATGTGGGGGGAGGAGGCGCGGGGGCGGTGACTGCTGGGAGGATTTAATATAATAATGAAATGGTAGAGGGGAGGACGGGGCCTGGCCCCTTGCCAGAAGCAGAGGCTTAAGGGTGTAGTGTTGGCTTGGGAACCACCTGAATTCTGGGCTCATCTTCCCAAAGGCACGCTGTTCATCCTGCTTCCTCTCTCTGGGTTCAAGGAACAGTTGGGTAGGGCAGTTAGCAAAGTCTGAAAAGTGAGAGTAAAACTCTGTAGATTCAATTTGTAAACCAGTCCATTTGGCCATCTTAAAGAATTCTGACTCAGGAAACAAAATGGAATTGGGATAAAAATCTCTTTGAAGGGTGTGTTCAGTAAATGAATGAAGGCATAGCACCGTTCCTACTTGAATGCCTAGAGCCCTTTTCAATGACTGAGCTTTCATTAGAATAAGCAAGAAATTATTTTTTATTCATTACAGCTTTATTAATTATGTCAACAACAGAAGCATCACTAGTCAGTGGTAAGATTTTATTACAAGGGAAGAGTGACAGTGGTACTGCATACTTTCCAAAGGTGTGTCTTTGTTAGTAAAAACTAGCTAGGGTGTGGTAGAGTTCACAGTCCGTGTGAAGTTACAGGCTTATAAAAACAAAAGCATTAGAGTATGCTTCATTCACAAACAATGGAAAACCCACAAATTCATGCGTTACTTACTCTGATATTCAGATGTGAGCCAGAAACAAACAAAAAATAGTCTTATTGAGAATTTTGAAGGAATTCTTTTTTAAAAGGCTTTATTTTTTTCTGTTTAACAATGGTTTATTTCTTTATATAAATTTGTAGAGCATTACAAAGCAAAACATTGGCTAGGCTTGAAGGAATATGGAATTCCAAGTAATACAATTGCTGGACTTGTGTGAAGACCAGTAATTAACAGTGAATATCAACAAATGACATTGTTTGCTTAGTTGGACACACAGGAAAACTTAATGTATTCTGGCACAGAGTTGTAAGAAATTTACCTTTCCCATACTCAGAAACAAAAGACCTACCCTTGATTTAACCGTGGTTACAAATAAAATACTTAGTGCTTTTTTTTTGTTTGTTTACTCAAAAATATTTTTCTCAAAATGTCATTACAATGGTGCATAAGGCAAAGTCCACAGCTTAATATTCACACCCTTTTGCCCTAGCAAAGAATTTAAAAAAAAAAAAAAAAAGACTATCACAGGAATTTCTGACAATGTTTTGGGAAAAAAGTGGGACATTTTTTGAGTAGCAATGGAATGTTTTTTTAGTGGGTGGAAACAGTAACAGCAGACACTCAGAAACATAATACTTTATTTTTTTTATTTAATGGAAAAATACTTTTCAAATGTATTACAATTTATCTATAGAAAAAAATCAGTTTGTAGAAAAGTGAAGTTATTCACGAGGTTTCAGAATCATAAAATTCAGACAAAAACTTAAGCAATTTTATTTACATGGAGAATATTTAAAGCTCTAAGGTAAAAAAATTAAAAAAAATAATCATTGTGTTGAAGTGCTGAAGTCAGACAGGATTTTTCTTTGTTTTTACAAATATTCTGATATAAATTGGGAATTATAGAGACCCCAAAACCCTGATTTATATCAGTGGTTTTCCATGTATGTCTTTTCAGTGTGGGAAAACATTGAACACAGAATCAGCTACTCAGCTGAAAGCAGTAAGGCATCATATTCTGTACTGAATTGCTTAGGGTCACAGATAGATTGCTGATATGATGAGCAATGTCTATCAAATATCCATGGCACTTTATAAAAAAAACACTAAGACATTTTGATGCCAAAAGTGCATTCAATGAAAATAAAAACACCCACATGAATTCCTAGTTTGCCATTTCCTTTTTGCAGCACCCGCCTTACCATTATGTCACACCGGAAGACTGCTAACAGAATTCTTCTCATCAGGCCATGCAACCTTTGCTGTAATTGGTGTCACAGCCAATGGTCCAATATTCCGATGAGAGTGGAACACAGAAATCAGATAATGGTGAGTGGTTCCGAGGCTGGCTGGACATGAAAACTACCTTGAGAGCTATTTTTGAAAATCATTATAAAGCCAAGAAAAGTATAGAATTGTAAGAATTAAAAATAAGTCCCCGTCTCTTGCCTCCCCGCCCCAAACCATTTCCTAGAGATAGGCACTGTCAACAGCCCAATGCACATCTTTCCAGACATCATGTGCGCCTATAGAAGCACGTAGGAGGTATGTGGAAATAGAATGTTTCCACTATCATTTTTAGATAACTCTAATGTTATTATGCAGATTACTCTTCTGCAACTCTTTTTTTTAACATTTATTTCCTCACTTGATCTGAGGCAGAGACTAGAGGTTTGAATAGTAAAGACACTGAGGGGTTCCAGACCACAGATTTCTAACCGAGCCAAAGCATGTCAGGCAGAGTCAGATGGCACCCTCTTCTACGCACAGGAAAGAGGAGGGTAAGTGAGAGTCTTTTGCTGGGTGACCCAGCAGTAGATTTGCCGGACAACATCGTATTTCTTTTTTTTTTTATTTTTTTTGAGGAAATTCCCTATTTTTTCCAGTTGCACCAGTAGACATTCCCACCAGCAATGCCTGAGGCTCCCTCCCTTTCCTTCACATCCTCGCCAACGCTTGTTATTTCTTGTCTTTTTGATACTAGCTGGTACATACAACATGGTTTTTACACAATGAAAAGTCAGAAAGATGTCACTGATGATCTCAATAGCAAGAATAAAAGTCAGGAGTTGCCTTGGTCTACTAATACGGTTATTCGAGGTTGTTTTTGTTTTTTTTTTTTAAAGATTTTACTTATTTGTTTGAGAGAGAGAGAGACAGAATGAGAGAGGATGAGAGGAGAGAGGTCAGAGGTAGAAGCAGACTCCCTGCTGAGCAGGGAGCCTGATGTGGGTCTCGATCCAGAGACTCTAGGATCATGACCTGAGCGGAAGGCAGTTGCTTAACCAACTGAGCCACCCAGACGCCCCTATTAGAGGTTCTACAGAGACAAGGCTGTTTATATTTTATAGATGAAGATATTTGGTAAAACTCAACTAATTTGAATAATCACTCTCACAGTTAGCAAAAACATATTTAAAAACAAGCTCGCAGTAATAAAGGAAAGCTTTGTTAACAACAGAGAATTGTGTAGTTGTTTTCACTTCATATGTAGTTGTTTAAGTGTATATATTCAGGGTTGCCAGACTTAGCAAACAAGAAGGCAGAGCACACGCTTAAATTTGAATTTCAGATAAACAAATGAATATTTATAGTTTAAATGTGTCTGAAATATTGTATATGTTCTTACATATTTAATTAATATTTCCTGTTTTCCTGGCATTCACATGCACCGTTGCCTACTATATTTTATCTTGCAACCTGGTTGCAAGCCTGCTGATAAAGTCGGTGAACATCCAAGGAATGTCTGCCTTCCCCTTTAATGCATTTAGGAAAATCACATCAGAGAACTGTAAAATAAAGATCATTTAAATCTTCCTGAACTTAAGCTTCTCCTTAAACAGAGATCACCATTTGTATTGTCAGAGAGCACTGTATGCTGGTCAATTAAAATGCAAATTGAGGCTATTTTTCCTTGATGAACATACTTCAGAGATGAATAAAACTCATGAATACCTGATTAATGGTGAAAAATGATATACGGGTTTTAATGGCACTGTTAGATAAGTTAATCAGTGAAATTGGAAACAGGAAAAGGAACAAATGGCTATGTAATTATAAGATGCTCTATGGATTATACAACAGCAAGACATCTCCTTAAGGGAATTCGGTACACAGGACTATTTCGAGGAAGTAGTGGGGCACGCATAATCACATTACATGCTTCCTTCTCTACCTAACCAGCAATTTTGTCCAGCTGGAATCTAGTTAAATACATTTCAAAGTCTCCCTTGAGGAAAAAGAAAAGCCACAAAAAGGGAGAGGGGGACTAGTTTCCTCTTTTGCTTTAGAAATGTGGAGAGAGAGGAGAGAGTATGTGTGTGTGCCTGTCAATGTAGGAATAACCAATGCGGAGAGGAGAAGGCAGGGGTGGGGGGTGGGGAGGATGGACTAAACCTCTTTATTTTCTCCTGTACTTCTCCCACAATGGACCCCTCGAGACAAAGGACTGATGCGGTCTATGGCCTAAGGAGGGCTTCAAGCATAAAACCAAGAAATTCTAAAATACGGACAGCCATCCCTTACAGCTGAGATGTCACAGTTGAGGGAGGTATAGCTTTTAGGGAGCAAGTCATTTGGTACTTAAAAAAATTACGGATGTATCTTGACTGTAAACAGTGTGTGCAAGAATCATCCCAAGATGTTTCCATGCATCCATTTGTGAAATGCCCCTGTTCTTGTGGCTTTTCAATATTGTCTCCTAATCACCTCCCCCTTCACTCTGACATCCTGGCCTCAGATGTGGCCAGCACGGGGCCTTGTCCTGTCCCAAGCACACGTCCCACACCTTCCTTCCTCTTTTTTTTTTTTTTTAAATTAACATATAATGTATTATTAGCCCCAGGGGTACAGGTCTGTGAATCATCAGGTTTACACACTTCACAGCACTCACCATAGCACATACCCTCCCCAATGTCCATAACCCCACCACCCTCTCCCTACCCCCCTACCCCCAGCAACCCTCAGTTTCTTTTGTGAGATTAAGAGTCTCATGGTTTTTCTCCCTCCCGATCACATCTTGTTTCATTTTTTCCTTCCCTACCCCACAGAACCCCCACTTTGCCTCTTAAATTCTTCATATCAGAGAGATCATATGATAATTGAATCATTTAAAAAATCAGTCTTTCTCTGATTGACTTATTTCGCTCAGCATAATACCCTATACTTCCATCCATGTCATTGCAAATGGCAAGATTTCATTTCTTTTGATGGCTGCATAGTATTCTATTGTACGTATACACCACATCTTCTTTATCCATTCGTCTATTGGTGGGCATCTAGGTTCTTTCCATAGTTTGGCTATTGTGGACATTGCTGCTGTAAACATGCGGGTGCACATGTCCCTTCAGATCACTGCATTTGTATCTTTAGGGTAAATACACAGTAGTGCGATGCAGGGTCGTAGGGTAGCTCTATTTTCAACTTTTTGAGGAACCTCCATGCTGTTTTCCAGAGCGGTTGCACCAGCTTGCATTCCCACCAACAGTGTAGGAGGGTTCCCCTTTCTCCGCATCCTCGCCAGCATCTGTTGTTTCCTGACTTGTTAATTTTAGCCATTCTGACTGCCACACCTTCCTTCTAATTCACCACCAACACTGTTGAGAACCAAGGGCTGGCTCTCATTCCTGGCTTTTCACTCTTCTCTGTATGAATTCATTTGGCTCTGGCCTGTAGCTCTATGAGACTCAAGAGAACTAGATGAAAGTTTTTTTCAAAGTAAAAATTAGGACGGAACATTCTGTCTCCTAATTTTGACATATTGGTCATCAGTTTCCAAGTTGGGGAGATAATCTTACATTTATTTAAAAGTCACGTGTTGGGGCACCTGGGTGGCTCAGTGGGTTAAAGTCTCTGCCTTCAGCTCAGGTCATGATCCCAGGGTCCTGGGATTGAGCCCCGCATCAGGCTCTCTGCTCTGCGGGGAGCCTGCTTCCTCCTCCCTCTCTGCCTGCCTCTCTGCCTACTTGTGATCTGTCTGTCAAATAAATAAATAAAATCTTTAAAAATAAATAAATAAAAGTCATGTGTTTATGGGGCACCTAAGTGGCTCTGTCAGTTAAGTTGATTAAGCCTCCTGGTTTCAGCTCAGGTCATGATCTCAGGGTCGTGGGATCGAGCCCCGCATCCCTGCATCCGGCTCTGAGCCCAGTGTGGAGTCTGCTTGGGATTGTCTCTCCCTCTTCCTCTGCCCCTCCTCTGACTCGTGCTCGCTCACTTGTTCTCTCTCTCTCTCTCAAATAAATAAATAAAATCTTTTTAAAAAATAATATGAAGTTCGTGGGTTTATGTAAATAAAATCCATTTTCTTCCAATCAACAGAGAAAAAGGATTAAAATGTGAAGACAAGCCAAAATACAGAAAAAGCAAAACTCTCTTGAGTGGTGAGGAACTGTAACGAAATCATGGGTGACTGGGCTACGATTACAGCTCATCACATTTGGTTCTAAAACTCAAGCGAGAGCAAAGTTGGATTTTTGTAATCCGTGCCACGTAACTGATATGCGTCCCCCCCTCCCATGGCATTGCCCTTTTTTGTCAGCACAAGAAGAATCTGTCTTACTAAAATTGTCTTACTGAAATTCCTTTTACTTGCGATCCACTTCTATGACCATAGTTTCTCTAACATAATCCCACTGGAAGGAGAGGCAACGGAGCTGATCAGTAGGGGCCCGCCTGACTCACTGTTGCCGAAGAGAAGACCAAGAACAAGCACTGACACCTCCCAACTCTCCTCTGAGAGCTCAGATTTTGTATTTTGTGTGCATGATTTTCTCTTCGTTTTGCTTAAAAAAAAAAAAACATTTCTAAAACCACTTGCTCGTTATTTCACACCAACACTGTATTCCTCAGAATCTCTCACTCACCTTTACACATTGTTTTACCATTGCCCGTTGCACATAAATCATTTCTTCTCCCCATTGTCTTCCAATACAATTCCCTGAAGTTCATTATTCAATGAAGGGGCTACATTTTTTAACACCGGGCACTTTAATATTGACTTGAAGTAATTAGTCTTTTTTTTTCTCCCACTGAACAAAATTGGATGTATCTAACATACAGAATTTACGTGGGACTTTCAAATGGGAGTAGACCATAAAACCTGTATTTAACCTGGAATCCTGAGTTCAATAACAGCTCCTTTCCAACCCTCTCATTCGCTTCCCATGATTTTTATTAATTTTTCAACTACTATTAATGTTTTAAAACATAAATTTGAAAGAACAATATGATGGATAACCACACTGCACACATTGTGACATTTAGTTCAATTTCAGTGTGCAGCTCCAAAAAAGATATGCTCCTGTACAATTACGCTACTATTATCATACCCAGGAAAATTAACAATAACTTAATACCCAGTCTATTTTCAACTTTCCCTAATTTTCTGCAAGCGTTTTTTATAGCTGGTTTTATTTTAGTTTGTGTTCTCAAATGAAATGTATTATTTGTGCCACTTGACAGTGATGTGCTGATCTTGAATGTGAATATGGAAACATAGATTCTATTTTATTTAAGTGGAAAGGCTTGGTGAGATTCCATTTACATATTTCTGGCTATTTTGTAGGTGATGGGTGTACTTCGTATCGCATCCCACCGAGAAATACATAATATTAGATCATTCTAAGACATTTCACATAAGGCAGAGACAGCCAGATCATTCCACTGTGGGTCCTTTTAAACTTTGTGATTAGGAAGTACAGTGAATCATTTATAACTTAGAAAATGTTCTCCTAAAAATCATCAGCTATGCAAAATTACAAAATAAAAAACCATAGGATTTATGAGGACCTGGGGTTAGAGGCACAAATCACAAATTAAAAAAAAAAAAAAAGAAAGAAACCCAGTGAAAATGGCAGGAAATCAGTTTTACACATGCTAAATGGATAAGAAATACATAAACAGTATAGAAATATGGCATTTTCTCCCCCAAAGCCTGCAGTTTGCATGTGGGTGTCAGGAAGATGGGTCTGGTAAATGAGGTCATGCATAAGCAAGTGTTACGCCCAATTTGAGTTATGCTCAAACTGTTCCCTAATACATCAGTCACGTTGGAACTAAGCTGTGGCTTCAAAACAAGCATTATAGCAGGAGGCAGCCTGTGTGTTGACACTGTGCATGTGAATCTCCTGATTCCCACCAATCCTGCTCTCCTGGCTGCAGCATCCAGGAGTCATTCCCGCCTGACTCAGTGATGTCAATAGCCGTTGCAAGCGGTGATTTTCAAACTCCATCAGTCCTCTACCTTGATAGGCTCACAATCTATGCAAAGACTTCCGCATCTCTACAGGGGGTGATCTGTGTTACCTCTTTGCCTACACATGAGTCTAATCCTTCTTTTCCTGTCTATCCTTCCAGTGTTTTAAAACCATGATTTTAGGGGTGCCTGGGTGGCTCAGTGGGTTAAAGCCTCTGCCTTCGGCTCAGGTCATGATCTCAGGGTCCTGGGATCCAGCCCCGCATCTGGCTCTCTGCTCAGCAGGGAGCCTGCTTCCCTTCCACTCTCTCTGCCTCTGCCTGCCTCTCTGCCTACTTGTGATCTCTGTCTGTGAAATAAATAAATAAATAAATAAATAAATATCTTTAAAAAAATGATTTTAGATTTTCTCAGTCTTCCTGTGTCCCAGTTAAACAGCCCCCATTGTTTAATTTCTCGTATCACATGCTTTGAAATTCCTGTACCGTTCCGGTCACTATCTCTTGAATAAGCTCCAATTTGCATCCAGAAAATACAGTTTTCCAAGTGGGGTCTTACTGAGTGGACTGAGACAACTGCCTCCTTCACTCTGGATGTTATGGTGCTAGTGATGCAGCTGAAGGTCAGCATAGCTTTGCTAAGGTCACATCTTGATGTTGGCTCATATTTTCACTAAAATTGCTGAACTAAATATCCTCCAACCACACTTGTCCGATTTTATTTTTTAAACTAGGATCAAGAACTTACTGTGTTCGATGCCATTTTAGTAAATTCAATCCAATTGCCCAAATGTTCTATTCAGTTTTATATACTAGCTACCAATCTAAGGGGCTTTATATTTTTATCCAAGTCATTAACAAATTTGATCAGCAAAGGACTGAGGACAAAGCTTGCCCATGATTACGATCATTTGACATTTCTCAATCATAATCATTTATCCAGAGTTCAATCTATCAAACCACCCTTGCCTCAAGCTACCATTTCTCTACCAAATCTTCAAAGATATCACATGAAGACCTTGTCGAATGCTTTGCTGAAGTCCAGATACTCTGGGTCTGCAGAGGGGCCCTTAATGACCCGTTTAGTCACACTTTTTAAGAAAGAAATAAGGTTAGTGTGACATCACTTGTCATTAGTGAAACCATGCCTTAGCCTCATGATGCTGGTTCTCTTTCCAAGAGGTTCATAAACAACTGAATATCAAGCAACTCATTCATCAAAGTAACAAAAGAAGCTGTTTTTAAAAAGTAAACATGGAGTACATTTAGGGAGAATTATCTTGAAATTCAGATAAAGTACAAAGTTGTAATGCTTGTTTCTTTAAAATTCTTAAACTTTCTAGTGTGCTTTCTGACCATGAATTAGTATTGTAGAAGCATGAAAATATAATACATGGCAATAAGTGATTAATTTTAAAAGGAAGCCTTTCATATTTAGTGCACATTTAGTGCATAATACAGGCACTAAAGTAGTCATTTATGCAAATCTTATATGCAAAAATTGCATATTTTGATGCACTGTTATAAGTTTAATTTTTATATATTTTTAATAAGTCATTATTTTCAAGGCTTTCCAATATTCTAAAGGAAAAAATGTTGAAGTTAGTCCTGTTCTTGAAACCTGCTTTTAAAATTTTAACATCATTACCTTGTAACACGGGCCGTGCAGCCGCATTAAATAGCATTCCCACTTTAACAGCTTTATGTGATGTTCGATAGGTCTATAAATCTATGCAGAGAGAGAAGGAATCAGTGAACAGGGTCCAACCAAAGGGATCAATCAGTAATTTCGTGGCAGACAATCCTGAAAATAGATTGGTGTGTGTTAAAAGTTTAGCAGTGCTATTGTATTCTGGAGTGAAAATTCATGCAGTAAAATTGACGTAATATTACTTCATAAAGTTAAACACCAGTGAGAAGTCCAATGACTATTTTTGTACAGAATTAGAACACTAAACTGGCAATAAGTTTTCCTAAACCTAGAACAACACCATCATTGTCTTTGAATTCAAGTAGGAAAATCACTTAGTGCAACACCCACAATTTCTCTTGTGTTAGCGCTGCTGAAAACCGAGAGAGAGATATAAGGTTGAAATTGTAGAGACATACAAATATACTCAAACTGATGCACTTAAGTGTCTGTTCTGTTTATTTTAAGATATTAAGACAGTTAAAGAGCTAATATGCATGCTTTAGCTATCGGGGATTGAAAGTGGATATACAGATAATTTTAACTTTATATTATAATTGGATTCCGGGCACCTGGGTGGCTCAGTTGGTTAAGCAACTGCCTTCGGTTCAGGTTATGATCACGGAGTCCCAGGATCGAGTCCCACATCGGGCTCCCAGCTCCAAGGGGAGTCCGCTTCTCCCTCTGACCTTCTCCCCTCTCATGTTCTCTCTCACTGTCTCTCTCTCAAATAAATAAATAAAATCTTAAAAAAAAAGTTTAAATTGGATTCCAATGCTAGGCATCTAATCCAAGAAAACGAATATGTTTGATATTATCACAATATGTGAAAGACTCATTTCAGTGCTAAAAAAAAAACAAAACGGAAAATACTGGAGCTCCTGGGTAACTCAGTTGGTTAGGCAACGGACTCTTGGTTTGGGCTTAGGTCATGATCTCAGGGTTGTGAGACCGAGCCCTGGGACAGGCTCTGGGCTGGTCACAGAGTCTGCTAAAGATTCCCCCATTCCCCCTCCCTCTCCCTCTGCCTCTGCCTCCATCACCCCACCTAAAATAAATAAATAAATCTTTTTTAAAAAATAGAAAATATTGAAGTCCATTTCAAATGGAATAGAAAAATAATCCTAGGTTTTAAAAGGATAATTTAATTACTTTCTTTTCCTAAAGAGATAATTGGCATTTTGCCTTTAATTAATTTGAATTTCACTAGGAATTCCAGATCTAAGTATTACTTGGTAATTTTTGATTTTCATCTTCTCTTGAAATACTGATTTCTTTTCCTTGAAATATCCAATAATTGTCACATTAGGCAAGGAATAAAATTCACAAGATGAATGATTCCTTCATTTCTATCCACATTCAAAACAGAAATTCCAGTGATTTTTAAAAATCTTGGTAATCACTACGATTATTAACATTAGTGTTTATTAAGCTAGCCCATATTTTATGGAATTATGAAACACGTCTCATACAAATGAAGTCAATTTGTTAAAATTAATCATAAAAGTCATAATAAAATGAGATCAATTTGTTAAAAGTATATCTTACTTTGGAAGGTTCAAGGTCGCTTTCTTATATACTTATTTATTTCTCTCCTTTTCTCTCACCCCATCTAAACAAATTCTGTTAATTATAAATTTAGCTCTGGCTCAGGAAATTACTGACCATGCTTTTCATCTGTTTGTAGTGAGCTCTCCAGGACTATAAAATTAGTGGGATAGAACATTGCCCTGTTTCTGTGCCAATTACTTTTAAAATAAACATCTTTGAACTAAAATGAGCATTGTGCCAATTTATGTATATGATTTAGAAAATGATTTTTAAAATTAGAAGAAAGTCTTGGCTTTCTTCTTAGTTTCTGGGGCCTTCGTTTCTATGATGGTCTCACATTACCCAAGTCCATTATCCTCTTCAAATTGATGAGTTCCATTGTGGATGACATTTAATTAAATAAGACAATGCATATCTTATTAATATGAATGTTCTTATTTATCTCTTAAGAAGGAGTTTGCATAGTAAAGAAAGTCACATTTTAATTGTAACATTAAATAATGTCTTTCAGGTTGAGGAATATAAAAAGCTTTTGAGGTATAACTGACTTCCAAATACTGTATTACACGCAGTTCAGTTCACACATTGATGGATTAAAATTTGACCTTTTTTTCTCTTTTATTCCTTTCTGACATGAATGAAATGTCTTGTGATTCTTAGATATGTTGGTCATGTTTATCGTACTTATCTTTCCGAAAATATTTTTTCTTTTCTGATATAAAAATATTCAAATATTTTACACAAATAAACACAAAATATTTTATGGACCACAATAGCACATGGTCCATAAAAGCAAAGGTATTGGGGTGTGGAGAGGGTGGTTGGGTTATGGACGTTGGGGAGTGTCTGTGCTAAGGTGAGGGCTGTGATGTGTGTAAGCCTGACTATTCACAGACCTGTGCCCCTGGGGCAAGTAAGACATTATATGCTAATAAAACTAATAATAATTTAAAAAAGCAAAGGTATTCATAGGAAAGAAAATTCTGACATAACTTGTTCTGAATGTTATTACCTGATGCATTGTCACATTTTCTGTCTTGAGATGAATGTCAGACAATGGACATACTCTATGCATTAGAGTTGGAACTTCGAAGAATAAATTCCAAAAAGAGAAAGAAAATAAGAATGTAGCCACTTCTAAAATGTAAAAAAAAAACAAAACCAACAACTAATTAAGACCCTTTGTTTCATATGCATACACATGAAGGACATGTGTGACATAATAATGAGTTTCAGATATGTGGAAAAGATTCTATATAGAGAGAAGGAAACTTGTCTGTGTTTGCAATGAATGTCACAATCAGAAATGAGCTCCTGCGGAGGGATTTTCATTGGCCAATAAAAGGTCTTTACCTTCCACTGATAAAATACTGGAATAACAGCAGGTTGCTTACTAGAAGTAGTTTAATAGAAGGATAGATAACACCAATTTTCTGACCAATTTAGACATTCATAAACTAAAGAGAAAGAGAGTGAGAGAGAGAGAGAATGGCATTAATATGGATAAGCAAAATCCACAGGTCATTTAAAATTTATAAGTTAATGATTTTTTAAATATTTTCACAAAACCTGATAACGACCATAAAATGGCTTGAGAAATAACAAAAATAACTAATTTGAATTTTATTTCAATTTCCAAATCTTAGCCTCTGTGAGGATGCTAATGGCTTCAAAGCAGCATTCAGATTGACATTAATTAGTTAATTATGTTCTCAGAGAGAATACCATTGCACACTGTTATTTCTAAGATATTTTAGAAGGTAATGAGGCTCTGAAATTGTAGTTGAAATGGTGTTAATAAAGAAGAAAGTAACAGGAAGTATTTTAACATGTAGGGGAGATAAAAGGGAAGCTAAATAGGGCAGATAAAAGAATGGTGGTATAAATATGTGGGGGGTTACTAGAGACGCAAAACCACTATATGTATTCTTTGTTATAGAAACATGGGTATTGTATGGCTTGACCTTGCACAATCATGGGAGCTGGTTAGGCTGTCTCTGTCAGGTCTTTCTATCTGCTATGTGGTCTTCAGTCGCAGGGCCATAGGCAGGAAGGGAAGACCAGACTGGGAAAAGTGTCAGGGAATCTGGAAGTCAGGGGGCAGGAGCCGGAGCCCACAGAGACAGACTGGAACCTGCTAAGTGCCCATGGCTCTACGCTGGTGATGCCCTGTCCTTCAGGGGAAGCTGGCACTTTCCGCCTTCAAGCTAAACACACACCTGGCCCAGGCATCAGAGCCGCACAGGGAGGGTGTGGAATAACGCCCGGACCACCAAGGCGAGCCGGCAGGAGCTGCCGCAAAGCCTGTGCCTCTCCACTGATCTCCTGAGCATCGGAATAATCTAACTGCCACTTCACTTCCCTTTTGCAGATGTCTCTGTGGCTCCCCCAACCTCCCCCCACCAACCAGAAATATACAGCGCCCAGAATCCCGAGAAATGTCCAGCCTCGCCAAGTGAGCATATTGCCAGGCCAGCAGAGTGTGCTTAGGGCTTATCCCGAAAATGGAACGACAGCCTGGTTCTGGAATGTGTGCTCCAATAAGACTCCTCCAAGCTCCAGACCTGAATTGCATCCATTTGCATGCTGAGCAAAAAAGAGGTGCTATAGCAGAGCGCTGGCAGAACAGAAGGCAGACCGAAAGGCTTGCACACGCGCACACACACACAGACACACACACACAGCTTAAGAAAGAGACGGTGCATGGGGTGGTGAGCAGAGCTAAGGACTCACAAGGGACGATGACACCCAGGACCCAGGGGTCACACAGAGCCATTACCGCCCACAGCTGCCCGGGCGAGGCAAGAGGAGGGAACAGCCGCGGTGTGAGACGGAGGGCTCTAGAAGCATCTCCCAAAACCTAGAGCCCGGGAAGGCGGTCCCTGCTGAAACCGCAGCGCCGCGAGGAGGGAGCAGGGAGCACGCGCCCCGGCTGCGCTCCGCTCTGGGTCTCCGCGCGCAGCAGGTTTCCCGACCTTGCTGGACCTGCCGGGACAGCAGCGCGCGAGGAAGCCGGCGCGATGCCGTCACCGAGGGCGGCCTCTTCGCACACAGCGCAGGACACAGAGGGCTGGAGGCCGCATCTCCGGGAGGACGGCTCGGCGGCGCAAGTCGTCGTAGTAAACCAAGACGAGCCTCTTCATAAGCAGGATGTGCTTTTTTTTTTTTTTTTAATTTTTTTAAAGATTTTATTTATTTGCCAGAAAGAGAGAGAGAGTGCACACAAGCAGGCAGAGAGGCAGCGAGAGAAGCAGGCTCCCTGCCGAGCAAGGAGGCCGATGCAGGACTCGATCCCAGGACGCTGGGATCATGACCTGAGCCCAAGGCAGCGGCTTAACAAACTGAGCCACCCAGGCGTCCCGCAGGATGTGTTTTTATTTTTTTAATTTTATTTTATTTTTTAATTTTTAATTTTTTTTATTTTTATTTAAAAAAATTTTTTAAGGATGTGTTTTTAAACGACTCTTGCAGACCCTACCGAAGAAGTTAGCAGTCAGTCATGAATCCTGTGATTATTGCTCAGGGTGACACATTTTGGGGAAATGCCAAATGACTCAATAGGTAGATGTCTCTCGGGGTCTTTCTACCTGTCGTGATGTGTTTTATTTGCTGTTTAATGTCACGCTCCCTAAGACACCAAGACGCTTGGAGGTGCCCCCCATTTCTCTGGTGCGTGCACATCTCAGCAGCTGCGGGCTGCCCTCTTCCTTCCCCGGATCTCTCCACCCATCAAGCCAGCAAGCCTCGCATGCTTTGCAGAGAAGTCGAGGCAGCATCTCTCCTACACAGGGGCCCCGCCGCCCCTACCCAAGGATGTCGCAGATTCACTGAGGGACTCCCAAGGAACCTGGAACCTGAAACCAGGAAGGTTCAACAGAGTGAAAGTCAGTTGCTGAGGGGCATTTTGGCCTTTTCCTCAGAAGCGCCCTGGGACAACCCATGGGCCCACGTAGGAGACCTTCTATTTGGATCTATCCTTTTCTGCTTCCTCAACTTTTTTTATGGGTGTGTATGGCTGGTCTGTCCTCAGCCTAACTAAAAGTGAAGCCTATTTCTCTGTGCCACCGAGAAATAAAGACTTAAGTAAACCTTCCCCCCCACCCCCGCCCCAGCCGTTTGTTGGGAATAACCTGTTCATCCCGCTGCCACTCATCATTCAGCCTCGACTCAGCCCAGAGACACTCTGTGTGCAGGGGGCACCTGTCCGGAGCTCACTGAGACCCGCCGAAGGAGAGCTGAGAGCTTGGGCTGCTATCGTCCCCCCCACCCCTCATCCCTGCAGAACTGTTTTCAAACACAGCTGAACCTGTAAACAGTCAATGGCAAGGAAATCTGAATCACACTGATGTTTCCTTAATCGCTCCCCAGGTCTTCCGTGGCTTTTCTTTCCAAGTTAAATCCCAGAGTTGCCAGATTTTCCCTGAGTTTACGCACATTCAGCAACATTGTAGAGGGAGGATCTGTTAGAAAACCATTTCAAGAGCTCTCAGTCAAAATTACTTTTTTAAAAGATTTTATTTATTTATTTGACAGAGAGAGACACAGGGAGAGAGGGAACCCAAGCAGGGGGAGTGGGAGAAGCAGGCTTCTTGTCAAGCAGGGACCCTGGGATTATGACCTGAGCAGAAGGCAGATGCTTAGCGACTGAGCCACCCAGGTACCCCCAATTACTTATTTTTAATGGATGTTGGTTTGCTCTTGTAATGAAGTATACACTATGTCCCGATGGAAAGATAATATTTAAATTGGTGTTTCTTGATCAGCGCTCATTTATTTCCTTATATAACAAAGACTTGTCTTTTGCCGAGTACTTTTCCTAAGCTGGTGCACAGTCTCTTCTATTTCTGGGTCTCATTTCAAGTCATACTTTTTCAAGTTGACAACCTAGGGGTAATGAAGGGAGAGGGGAAAGATGTATGCAGTTGGCTGACTTAGCATTTGTCTTGTGATACTTATTAATAGATAGTTAGAAGTTAACTCTACCTTCCCAGCTCCTCTCGATGGAGCATTGAGATAGCATCGTAAACTGGTTTGCTCCCCTCACTCCCTTTCCCATGTAATTATACATACTTTCTTCTTTGCAAAGTACGGTTACCACGGACATGGCAATGTGATTACCCTGAAGTCAACAGGAAAGAGAGAATGTGGAAGACAGATGAGACCAAGAACACGATCAGGGCGTGCAGCATCTTTTTATGAGGACATAAGTAAGGTTGAAAGATTAAGCAGTTTATATATTTTGAACCCTCACAAGTGGATGTTGAATATTATTTTCTTAAAATGTTAGTACTTCATTAGGTTATTTAAATCAAACATCCTGACTATTACAAATGAAATCATAAAATCCAGGTGAAAATGAATGAAGAGAGGTAAATCAGGTAAAAGAAAACATTTCCTTCACAAAAGTAGTTTTACTGTAAAGAGCACAGACGAATCTTTATTATAAAATACTCAATTATTATCGGCTACCGAGTAAGTTCAAATACATGCAAAGTTTTGATGGTTAAAAAATAATGATCAGGGACGCCTGGGTGGCTCAGTTGGTTAAGCGGCTGCCTTCGGCTCAGGTCATGATCCCAGCGTCTTGGGATCGAGTCCCACATCGGGCTCCTTGCTCGGCAGGGAGCCTGCTTCTCCCTCTGCCTGCCACTCTGCCTGTGCTCGCTCGCTCTCTCTCCCTCTCTCTCTGACAAATAAATAAATTTGAAAAAAAAAAATGATCAGTATTTTCTGCTTGATGTTGCTGTGAACCCAAAACTCCTCTAAAAATAAAAGTTCTATTGAAAATTCTGAAAAATAAAAGACTAAAAACGTGGTCAAATATACATGAGCACACTCACATATCTGTTGGCCACCTGGAGGTCCCACCCATCTCCATGCTGAGTGTCACAATTCACTTTCTTTCCACGGCAAAGGCATAGTTATGTTAAGGAGGCACACTAAACCAGATGATGTGAGTTCAAATCCTGATTTTGTCACTTAGAGCTGCATGACACCAACAAGTTATTTAAACTCTCTGTGCCTTATTTTCTTTATTTGTAAAATGGGGTATATTACTTCTCTACTACATAACAAATCACCTCAAAACTTAGTGGTTTAAAATAATAAACACATTTTATTTCAATTTCTTTGGGCCAAGAACTCAGAAGTAGTTTGGCTCGGTGGGTCTGGTGTGGGGTCTCTTCTGATTTTGAAGGCAAGACATGGGCTGGGCTGTGGGTCCTTTGGAGGCTGATGTGGGGCTAGGGTTTCCAAGATGGCGCACCCATGTGGTGCTTGCTGTCGGCTGGAGGCCTCAGTTCTTGCCTACTTAGGCTTCTTTGTGGGTAGCTTGGGTCTCCTTACCAGATGGTGATGATTTAGCAAGACTCCCTCCACTTAGTCCTATTTCCACTTAGTAATTTTCCGTCCACTGGCCGCCTTCACTCTGCTTGTGGGCTATAAAGCCTCAGCGGTCTTTGCTGTGTTCAGAGTGAAGCCAGTCTCTCTCTGCTGTTACAGTTGTCTTTACATAGATCACAAGAAAGTCTCCCTTACTGTCTTAACAAGCATCAGAATAATTTTTCTCTTTAACACCCTCTAGGGCAGAGTCCTTTGTAAGTCACCTGATTCCAGCTCTGTCTACAGGCCCACAAAGTCCACAGGTGGTTCCCATACCCTTGGCCTGCCACACTCCAGAGGTGTTGTGAGTCTTTTGTTCTGTTTCCCTACTGGGTCTGGAAGCCCTAGTGTGTCCTTTTCCTTCAGCATTTTCATGTGTGAATGTGACGTCAGGCCCCCAGCAACCCCTACCAAGGCCCCAGATCAGACTCTCTGGTTTTCTTGAAGCTTGTCACCATTTGGTCTTAAATGGGGAGGAAACAACTCCTTTTTCCCACATGGAAGGACGGGACACACAGCCTCTTTCCTTTTGTACCCTGAAGCTGGGTAGGTTGGTTAATTCAGGCAAAACAGGTTTGGAGCCACTCCTTTTGCAAGCCTGGCATTGATTAGCACTCAGTGTGAGGGTACTTAGCACCCATTGTTCCCAACCTCCACCAAAACTCAGAACCAAAGGGCCATGAAAATGGATCCTGGTGGGGAAACCGTTCACTGAAAACATTTTTACACTTCCTTCAAAGAGAGTGCCTTTTGCTCTGAAGTCCTTCGACAGGCCACTGCTGAGATGTGACTCAGGATAGGAAATTTTACACATACCAATACCAAAGGTATGTTCCTTATTGTTATGCAACAAGATGTTTCCATGACCAATATTTTCCCTTGCCTGAGCACACATCTCCTCCCTTTCAAATAGGTCTGCTGTTAACTGAAAAGAGTAAAATTACTTCCATATAAATTATAATTAGTATGAATTCTTTACTAGTCATTGACTGGTGGCCTTATGTATTACTACTGACATTCTATGTGTTTGTCTTAGGTTGCTCGCTAAGGGATATAAGATTACTTTTTTTTTTTATAGTTCCAATGTCTGCCCCTTGCAGTATTTTCTCTGAGATAAATCTGACTTTCAGCACATCGAAGGTATTCTGTAATCTGTGACTAGTCTCATTCTCAAGAATCTAGCTGCGTAGTAAATTCTAAGACAGGAAAATTGTTGCCAATGCAGCAGTTTTAACTTTGGGAGGTGGTCAGTATATGGCACCCCACGATATGCTACTTAGGCGTATTGATAGATTCTTCTGAGCTGAAGGTAATCGGAAATGCCAGACACAGGAGGAGCTCTTTGCCTTCCTTTTTTCTGCCTAAAAGCAGGGCGCATTTTCTCTCTGTGAAGGTGATATACATTTCCATCTGTACGGTATTCTTCCCAGGAGGATCAAAGAGGCACTGAAGGGGGGGGAGGATGGGAGGGGAGGAGAGAGGAGGGGAGGAGTCTGGGTAAAAATCCTTACTCTTAACGACTATGCCTTTCTTGGTCCCCTTCCCACAATTTATTGCCCTTGAGCCCAGTCCCTCTTCCTCTGCCTGGTTATTTCTCTACAATTTATTGCCCTTTCTTAAAATTGTATATAAACCCAACTCTAAATGCTTCCTTGGGTTTTTGCTTTATTTATTTATTTATTTGTTTATTTTTTAGAAAGAGAGAGCATGCAGCGGGGCGCAGGAGTGGAGAGGAAGGAGGAGGGGAAGACGGAGAGGGAGAGATAGAATCCCAAGCAGGCTCCACGCCCAGTGCAGAGCCCTCCCAGGGGCTCCATCTCAGGACCCTGACATTGTGACCTGAGATGAAATCAACAGTCGGTTGCTTAACCAACAGAACCACCCAGGTGCCCCTGGGTTTCTGCTTCTTTTCCATGAAGCCCCTATGCCCAGAAAAATATTAACATTAATAAAAAAAAATGTACATGCCTTTTTGCCTGTTATTCTGTCTTCTGTCAGTTTAATGTGCAGGATTCAAACTTAAGAAGTCAGAGGGAAGTTTTTCTTCTTTTACACTTTGGGCTTATATCCTTTGACGAGATAGCAGCAGAGACAGAAAAGTTCTGGTAAGGAATTAGGCTTTTCTTTTCTTTCTTTTTTTTTTTAAGATTTAATTTATTTATCTGACAGAGAGAGAAACAGCAAGAGAGGGAGCAGAAGCAGGGAGAGCGGGAGAGGGAGAAGCAGGCTTCCCTGGGAGCAGGAAGCCCCATGCAGGGCTCAATCCCAGGACCCCGGTATCATGATCCGAGCCGAAGGCAGATGCCCAATGATTGAGCCACCCAGGCGACCAATGGAATTAGGTTTTTCTTGATGGGTTGAGGACATCATACCCAAAAATATGGCACCTTGACGTACTGAAGATTTGAAGCTGAAGGAATTTGAGGAATGGCATAAGCAGGAAGAATTTTCTGAGCTTTGCCCAAAGCAAATCATAAAAGACAGGAAAGACTTTCTGACCTACATGTCAAGCGGGTCAGAGGTGTCCTCCGTATCCCAGAGGAAAGGAGCATCGTTATCTCCAAAGATAAAGGGACACTTCGGGGAGTCAGGACACCTTGTAAGTCTCCTCCAGTTTGCTACACTCAAACTCTTCGTCCTCTGGTGTCTTGCCACGACTTTTCACTGTCCCTCATACTTAGTTTGGAAGCATGCAGGTTTCACCAATTCTTCACATCTTCATTTTGTGAAGATCCCCATGTTGCCTAAACTTTATATTAAATAAATTTACCTTGTTGGTTTAAAGGGAGTCATGCTAGCCCGAATTCAAGGGGAGGAGAGTGTCAAAGAATTTCTGGATATGTTTTATAATCACCAAAACCCCTTCATCTCGCTCTTCTAACAGGAGAGTGGTACTCTCCTGTTAAATTCCTAAGGCCAACCACATCAATGCAGTTGACTTCCCTGACCTCCAACCCAGTCCCAACTGCCATCACCCTTCACCTGGGCTCCTACTCTCCTTACTTCTAACCTTGTTCGGAGAAAAATCCGTTCTCCGTGCAGCAAGGAGACAGTTTGCACCAACCCCTGATTAAATCCCCTTGTTACTTCCCATCACTCTTAGAATAAAACTAAAGCTCCCTACCTATAAGGCTGAAATGATTTTCAACGGCCCCCCCATTCCACCTTTATTTCCCACCTACCCGTTACCATATTGTAGCCGCACCAGTCTTCTTTCTTCCTCAAATATGCCAAGTTCTGTCACACCTTGGAGGTTTTGCCAGAAGGCTTCCCTGCCTAGACCTTCACATTTTTTTCTCATCCTCATCCTCTAAGTTTCAGAGCAAGGATGACTTCCTCGGAGCAGGCCTCCTGGATTGACTCTTACACAAGTGCCGCCAACCCTCCCCCAGTTACTATCTTCCTCATCACCCATTTTATTGCCTTTGTAGCACATTTATAATCTAGACTTTTCTGTTTATTTGTTTAATTATTTAGTGTCAACTCTTCCCTCCCCTCTCCTCCCCCATTCCCACTAAATTAAACCCTTTAAGAGCACTTTCACATCCTTATTCCTTATCGACCACACGAAGAACTATGCCTAGAATACAGCGGGTGCTCAGCTAACGTCTGCGGAAACACCCCCTGAGCTGAGAGCTACCCCTGGAACGTAGTTATGTCCTGGGACTTAGATGCTCAGGAACTCTTTACTGGATATGGAATGAGTGGAAGCTGCCATCTCGCTCCTTACGGCTCACCGGTCTCTGTGATTGGGTCTCTGCCTTACTGAATGGGAGCCTGTGTACGTCCCCAGATTTCCCTCATGCAAGAATCTGTCAGTGGCATAGGGCTCACCTGAATCCAGTATGATCTTGTTCTAAATCAATTACGTTTACAAAGACTCTATATTCAGGGCGCCTGGGTGGCTCAGTGGGTTAAGCCGCTGCCTTCGGCTCAGTTCATGATCTCAGGGTCCTGGGATCGAGCCCTGAATCCGGCTCTCTGCTCAGCAGGGAGCCTGCTTCCCTCTCTCTCTCTCTCTGCCTGCCTCTCTGCCTACTGTGATCTCTGTCAAATAAATAAATGTAAAAAATCTTAAAAAAACAAAGACTCTATATTCAAATAAAGTTACATTCACAGGTATGGGGGTTAGGGCTTCAGTCGTATCTCTTGGGGGATACAATTCAACCCACACCAGTACCTAACACCATACTTATACGAGGGGCTCCCAGTACCTAACACACTCCCTGTACCTAATACCACACCAGCACCTAACACCATACTTACACTGGGGACATTTTCCTTTCAATTTTGACTTTTCTCTGACCCCTACTTTAGTTTCCCTGCATAGACTGGAAGCCAGAATGTGGGTCCGTGCAAAGCTCTTCCTCCTGGGGGCTGAGTCCTGATGTGTTCACTGAACCATGTGGTTCCCAGTTGCTACTCATTCCTCAAGAGCCTGCCTCTAATAGACCAGGATAGCTTTCGTATAACATATAGCATATTGGATCACCGGGAAGATTTAATATTCATTCTAGTCGTATAGTTGAATTGTATTACAAGCTTTTTTGTTGGGTAGAGGAGATAATTTGGGAATCTAATGACCATTTATAACATTGCATTTTTTCCTTAGAAACATTGAATTGTAAAATGAATTTATAAATTACAAAGAAGCTCCTAGAATGGAATTGCATAGGTAAATTGGGGAACACCTAGACGTAAAAAGTTGAAAATGACACGAGAATCAAATAACAATATGATAGTAATGCATGGATCACAGGGTAGTGATACCTGAAAGCGCTATTGCTTCTGGGAAGGTATTTGTACTTTAAGACCTTCAAATCTAAAGGAACAAAATTCTAGTATAGATTATTAGTCAATGCCATAGGAGGCACAGTATTTTTTTTCTTTTTTATGGTTTGCCAGGACTTTCTAAGGCTTTAGAATCATAAATATAGGTAGAAGTTTATTTTTCTGTAAGTGTTCGCCCTAGCTTTTGATTCCAGTGAACCAACAACTCACTCTGCCTTGCCACAGATAGGGGTTCTCTAAGAGATGGGATTCTTTTTTTTTTTTTTAAGATTTTATTTATTTATTTGAGAGAGAGAGCACGCAGAGAGGGAGAAGGAGACAGTCTGATGCAGGGCTTGATCCCAGGACCCTGAGATCATGACTTGAGCCCAAGGCAGATGTTTAACAACTGAGCCATCCAGGCGCCCCAAAGAGATGGGATTCTGCACAGCTAGCACGTCACCCCGAGTTGTGATGGCAGTTCCAGACTACCCTGAGCAGGCCATAGGAGTTCCGGCTCTCTGCCTACTATAGGGAAGACTTCTGGCACGTTCTTGCATTGTTGGCTTAATGGAGGCGAGGGTAATACAGGGTGATTTTCTGTAACAGAACATACCTCCTAAATTTCTGGGGAGGCAAATTCATGCCATCAACTTCTCATAAGAATGGGTATTTGCTAAATTTTTTTGCACTAGATCAACAGGATTACCTTACACAGTGAAACATTCCTAAGCAGTCAGAGGGGCTCTGGATCGTGGAAGTGGAGAGGGCAGGAAAGAGTGAGGTATTTCTTTAAATTGTCTACAAATAGGAATCTTTGATCTGAAATAGAATCGTGTGAAGCTAGGCCTGCAGCGCCGCGGACTCATTATACAGGAACGGTGCTCTGTCGCAGCGCCGCCTTTCTGACTCAACAGGTGTCCACAGACCTTCCGCCTGGTCTTAAAAGTCCTCAGAGCTCATTGTTCTGGGAGGTGGGCATCACTCCTTTGACTTCAGCCCATTTGCAGCGAGCAGAATCTAGCTGCTGATCAAAATAGCACAGACATTTCCCCAGAAAGCAGATGTTGGTCCCTTCCTGAAGGTCTAAGGAGCCACCCTACATCTTGAGGTGGATCTTTGAAAGGGATTTTGAAAGCCCATTTGTCACCAATTTGAGCCATCCCCAAAGAGATGGAGAGAGGAATGGAATATTCATATTTATTTACCAAACATTTGAGTCTTTATTGTATGAAAAATCTTTACTCAAGGCACTAGTAGCGTATTGCAGTGATGAGTAAGACAAAGCATCTGCAGGGGCGCCTGAGGGGCTCAGTTGGTTAAGCATCTGCCTTTGGCTCGGGTCATGATCCTGGAGTCCTAGGATTGAGCCCCACATGGGACGCCCTGCTCAGCAGGGAGCCTACTTCTCCATCTCCCTCTGCTTGTTGCTCCCCCTGCTTGTGCTCTCTCTCTCTCTCTGTGTCAAGTGAATACATAAAACCTTAAAAAAAAAAAAAGCAACTGCATTCAAAGGAGGAGAGAGAATTGTTGCAATTTACTGCGAAGTGCTCTAAAACAGGTTGAACCCAAGGTGGGGGTTCTGAATAGAATGATGTCACTTCTGACTGGGCAGATCTGAACTTCACTGATGATAAGATTTTCAATAAACAGAAATAATCAGAAGGTAGGGGTGGGTGAAATGGAAGAACATTCTTGGCAGAGAGAAGAGCATGAGTTAAGGCACAGGGCTGGAACCATCTGGAAGTGTAGTCGCCCCGTGTGGCCCTGTGTGATATAAAGAAGTGGACCGTGAGGCTGGAGAAGCAGTTTGGGTCCAGTTCTCGAGGAGCTTTGATGCTGTGTAACTGAGTCACTATTTTACACATTAGGAGGAAGGCCGGTGAACACGGAATTTATTATCTGAGCTGGAACAATTTTGAGATGACAAAACAACAATTATAATGTGGTACTGGTCTGGGCACACTGGGACCTAGGGTCAACACTGGTGACCGGGAGACTTCCAGCAAACAGCCACCTGGGGTGGACCTAGGAGTCCTGGATACATTCCCCATGTACCACCCCAAAGTACCACAAACTGGGTACTTTTAAAATTTTTTTTTAATTTATTTACTTGTCAGAGAGAGGGAGAGAGAGAGCGCGAGCACAGGCAGACAGAGTGGCAGGCAGAGGCAGAGGGAGAAGCAGGCTCCCTGCCAAGCAAGGAGCCCGATGCGGGACTCGATTCCAGGACACTGGGATCATGACCTGAGCCGAAGGCAGCCACTTAACCAACTGAGCCATCCAGGCGTCCCTTTTTTTTAAGATTTTATTTATTTGTTTGACAGAGAGAGAGAGATCACAAGTAGGCAGAGAGGCAGGCAGAGAGATAGGGGGAAGCAGGCTCCCTGCTGAGCAGAGAGACCGATGCGGGGCTCGATCCCAAGACCCTGAGATCATGACCTGAGCTGGAGGAGGGGGCTTAACCCATGGAGTCAGCCAGGCGCCCCCACAAACTGGGTGCTTAACACAGCAGACATATATTCTTTTTTTTTTTTTTTTAAGATTTTATTTATTTATTTGTCAGAGAGAGAGCGAGTGAGAGAGCGCGAGCACAGGCAGACAGAGTGGCAGCAGAGGCAAAGGGAGAAGCAGGCTCCCCGCCGAGCAAGGAGCCCGATGTGGGACTCGATGCCAGGACGCTGGGATCATGACCCGAGCCGAAGGCAGTTGCTTAACCAACTGAGCCACCCAGGCATCCCATTTGGATAGCTATTTTTTTTTAAGATTTTATTTATTTATTTATTTGACAGACAGAGATCACAAGTAGGCAGAGAGGCAGGCAGAGGCAGAGAGAGTGGAAGGGAAGCAGGCTCCCTGCTGAGCAGAGAGCCCGTTGTGGGACTCTATCCCAGGACCCTGGGATCATGACCTGAACCGAAGGCAGAGGCTTTAACCCACTGAGCCACCCAGGCGCCCTAGACATATATTCTTTCATGGTTCTGAGAGCTTGAAGTATAAAACCAAGGTGTTGGTAGGGCCTTGCTGGCTATGAAGGCACGGGAGAATCCTTTCTTGCCCCTTTCTAGCTGCTGGCTCTCGCTTATCCTTGGAGTTCCATAGCTTCCTTGGTTGTCTTCACTGCCATCTCTGCCTTCCTAGCGTTCTCCCTGTGTGTCTTTACCTCGTGTTCCCCATGCATCTGCCTCCGCGGCTCATACAGATACCAATTATGTTGGACCGGGGTCTCATCCTTCTCCAACATGACCTCATACTAACTCATCTACATCTGCAAAGATACCACTTCCAAACCAAGTCACATTGTGAGCCTCTGGGAAGGACGTGAATCTTTAGGGGCCCCTCTTCAACGCAGTGTAAGTACCAGATGAGGAACTTGAATGAGTGGGGGATAGCTCAGGATTCTCAAAGACAGGAAGGCAGGAGGCAGCAGAAGGGCCGTGGGAAGGAGAAAGGAAAATTAAGGGTGTGGAATTCTGCTCACTTGGGCAGCTTTCCCCAGGGGCCCAGAGGGTGGAAGGCTGCCACTGTATCCCATCCTGCTTCCACCCAATTTTCTCAAGCCTGGGCTCCTTTTTTCCCCCCTTCTCGAGGAAGGTAAAACATTTATTTAATACTAGAAATCAAACCAGACCGGAAGTCCGGGGATGGCAGTCCAAGTCATGACTCAGCTGCTTCTGTCATCTCGGACAGGTCATGCCATCTCTGAGTATGTTTCTTCCTCCGTAAAACGGTGAAACTGATGTTGTTGACCAAGAAAGGTCTTTCTGGCTCTAGAAGCTATGACTTTAGGAGGAAAAGGTGGAACCATGCTCCCTCAATAGGAGAGTTTCAATAAGACCCTTTGCTTTTATTATCTTTTAGCAAGTACATGTATCTATCATATAGCCTTTTTGGTTGCAGAAAATGGAAATTGGTTAGCAGGAGCAAAACGGGAGTTTATTAGAAGGCTTTAGGGGGCAGGCACAAGGAACCATCTGGTCCAGGGACCCTACTAGGGTGGGTCAATCCCCTTCTCCCCTCCACTCTCCTTGTTTGCACCCGCTTGCTGCAGGGTGAGAATCCTGAGCAAGAGTTTAAACAGCAGTCTTAGTTCTGGGCCTGGCTCTCAGCAGTGCTGAGTATAAGCAAAGATAAGATTTCCCCCAAAGGGTGATTGAGCTGCTGATAGAGGAAGGCTTGACTACCGCCAAGAAGTGTTTGGAATTCAGGAAGTGTTTGGAATTTAGGCGAGCACGAAGATTTTAATAGTGTATTCAGCCACTAGTAACGCTACACTAAAGTTGTTGTTGCATTACTAATACTATTTTAATCGAGTGGTTAAAAGCTCATATTCTGGAGTCAGAGAGGCCGAAGTCTAAATTTCAGCTCTGCCCCATAATAGCTGTGTGAAAGTTATTTCCTACTTATACACAAGAAGGCTCGTTTTCATCATCTGTAATGTGGAGCCGATAATACTCAACTTATAGATACTTGTTAAAATTAGAGCAGATTATATTTTCAAAAGCACTTAATGCAATGCCTGGCTCATAAAATATACATTACCTAGTAATGATAATCCTTCTGGACCAGGCACCAAATTAAGTGGTTTTTGTGCATTATTTGATGTAATCTTCACAGCTATCTGACATAGTTCACCTCAAAAGCCACTCCCCCATCCTCTCCCTGCTTTTTTACAAGTAGAATCTGAAATTACAGCTGAGAACCTTGGTTAAGGTCACAACTATATGAACTATCAAAGCCAAGACGCTGACCAGCTCAGACTGACTCAGAAGGCCCAGGGTTTCATCGTATCTGCTGGAGGAGTCAATGCATTGCTTGGCTAAGTGCTCATCAGGCCCATTGTCCCTGGGGGGCTACTGGGTTCTTCCGATCAGATGATAGACCCCACTAATCCATACCACACACTCTCCTTCTGAGGGGGCTTAAAACAAGAGGGGGTGGGGTTGAAAAGTTTGCTTCTTATTACTTGTTATTACTGATAACCTCTCTGGCCATTCTATTTAGTTTACATTCACTACAAGTAGACATTTGAGAATTGAGTAGCATTTACATCAGGTAACAGTAACAGTGCAGGTTTATTCATAAATACAGGTGAGAACTGAAGAGAACACCGGGTCTGGTGAATCACACACACTAGATGACATCAGCCTCACACATACTCTTTAGTCATAAAAACTAATTGAATTACCTGATAATCCAATTTTTAAATTACTAATCTAGATTTTGTTTAGATGAATATTGTAATTAGACATTTATAGTAATTAAGACCAATTACTTGAGCTTTTTTTAACTCACAGCTTTATTGAGATATAATTCAAATATAAATTGAACTTATGTTTCTCTTTTAAAAGGTCCTATTAAAGAAATATAACATTTAAAGTGAAAAATACTTCTTTTAACGACAATTAGCTTTTGATAGCTTTTCATCAAAAGAGAAATGAATTTTTTTTCCTGTGGCTTCTCATTGACAAAAATAAAATCCACTGGTATTGCTACACGTCGGTGGCACATTCAGCCGATTTCCAAAGAAATCAGGTTACCAACAGGAAACTTTTTACATCACACTACCATGAAATTCAGCGGCACACACAATAGCGAACTATGGTAGAAAACATTAAAAAGTACTACATGGAGCAGTAGATGGCTTAAAGCGAGCAGTAAGTTTTCGGTTAGCAAACACATCCGACGAGTTAGCCAGAGAAGGGGTGAGGAAAGGCTTCCCCACAGGGGCCCTGCTCCGGCAGGCGTGCTCGGCCGTCCTCGGTCCCTCGCTCCCCGCGGAGACCAGGCCCGGGGCCGCCGCGCCAGGTGGGCGTCCCTCGGCCGCCACCCCCGCCGCAGAGGCAAAGGGAGGGCCGGCGCCCAAGGGCCGCGATTTCCTTCTCGGCGCCGGCCACCCGAAGAGGGGAGGCAGGGACGAGGAACTGGCGCGGGAGGAGCGGCCCAGGGCTGGAGGGACGCCGGTCGGGACGCGGCTCGGCCCCCCAGCTCCGACCGCCGAACACCCCTCCTCGACCCGCGGCACCCCACCCCACCCGCACGCTCCCAGACCCCGCGCGCCCCCGGCCCTCAGACGCCCCTCGCGCGCCTTTCTGCCCCTCGCGTCCCCCGACGCGCCCGTGCCCCCGGCGCCCTCCGCGCGCCCCGGCTCCCCCTTCCGGGACGCCGACGACCCCGCGCGTCCCCGCCCCCCGCCCCCGGACGCCCCCCGCCCGGCCCGCCCCCCGCGCCAGGACGCCTGCCTGCGCCGCGGGCCGAGGAGAGGGCGCCCGGCGGCCCGCTCGGCTCCTCCGCTCCGGCTCGGCCCGCGGGCCCAGGCGCCGCCGCGCGCCCCTCCTGGAGGAGGAGGAGGAGGAGGAAGAAGGAGGAGGGAGGAGGAGTTGCGGGAGAGGAGGGACGAGCGCGGCAGTCGCGCCGGCGCTGGGCGAGGAAGCGGAGCGGGCCGCCGCCGGGTGAGTGTCTGCGGAGCCGAGTCGGGGGCTGGGTCTGGGCTTTGCTGTCTGCGCCCTCTCCTCCGTAACCCGGGAAACTGGCCGCGGGGGCTGCTGCTCCCCTCGGGGCGGCGGGGGCGGATCCGGCGCGCGCGGGGCTGGGGAGGCCGCCCGGCGCGCCTGCAGCCGAGGGTCCGGGCGGCGCGAGGCCCGGGCCGCCGCGGCGGGTCCGCGGGCGGGGAGGCGGGGGCGGGGGGCGGCCGGCGGGGAAGCGGCGTCCGGGAAGCCGGGCCGGGCGGGGAGCCGGGCGGGGGAGGGCCGAGGCCTGCTTCCGCCGAGCGCCGGTCCGACCCCTCGGGCTCCCCGTCCGCGGCGCGCCAGGCCGGGCCGGGCCTCCGCCTTTGTTGCCCGCAGCCCGGCCGGCGAGAGGCCGGGGCTCGGCGAAGGCCTGGGGCGGCGGCGCGGGGCCTGCGCGGCTCGCAGCCCGCCGCCCGGCCCCCTCGGCGGGTCCTCGGGCTCGGGCTGCGGTCCAGGGGCCGGAGGGCGCGCGGGCTCCGGAGGGCCCAGGCCGCGTCGGTGCTGCCGCCGCCCCCGCCCGCCGGGGGGTCGCGCCGGGGGTGGGGGGGGGGTCCCGCGTGTGCCGCGCGTGACGGTGCTGCTGGATGGGATTTACTGGCACGGATGTGGGGGCTGTGGGCTTTTCAACGGCCCCTGGAAACGAGACAGGCCTTCATTTTCAATTTGCTTCAGGAGTTGGCAACTTCAGGGACACCATTGTGGCTCGCTATGTAGCACAACTATTGACATTTCTCGGTGGCACGTCCTGGCACAAAACTTGGAATGTGCGCAGCAGGCTGGATGCCAACTTCACAGTTAGTCGGAAAGTGGAATTTGGGGTTCCCGTCCCCACTTTTTGGAATTAAGGGCCAGGTGGGAATAGGTGAATTTGGTTACCTTGACCTGCCCGTAACGAAATGGACCATGTTGAGTTCAGTTCAGCAAGTGTTTCTCGAACGTCTGTCCTGGGTGAGGCAACGTGCTCCTGGGTGTGAGGACGGAGAACGTAGTAACCACAATAAAAATGTGAATGAGACATCACACGTTTCCTCAATACGTTTTTAATTGCCTGGGTTTCTTGGAATACAGATATTTGTAATCAAACAAAAGTCAACTGCCATCTACTTCAGGACGAGATGTGTGCGGTGTTCTCAACCATGGCAGGCGCACATTTACCTTGGCTTTTTAAAAACCCAACAAATAGCGTGAAATCCCCTTAGCTTATTTGAATGAATGAATGTTAAGTGGAATACTCAGTGCTGTGGAGAATCCTCGTTATTTAAAAACATCAGTGTTATTGTTTACGAAGTTTCACAGATAAAGCGGGAAAATGTAGCCTGTGATATTTCTCTTTTCCTGTGGGCTTTCTAATTTTTCCTCACTGCTGCATCATCAGCGCCGGTGCGGTAACTTTCAGAATCTGTCTGTTTGGAAACACAGTATATCGCCTCAACCCTTTGGTTCCAGTACCTTCTGAAATGTTTTCTCCTTGCCTTTGGGGAAGCTGGCTCACAGACCGGCTACTTGATAACTACTTGATAACGAATCTCAGAAGAACTTATTATCTGGGGTTTGGGGGGTGCTTTCCACTCTTTGATCTGGTTAAGGATGAGCCTTTACCCTTTTTGGGTCTCCATCTCTTTGGAAATATTTTTCCCTTTATTATGATCTTTAAATGCCTTCTAAATTGATCGGAGGTACCTGGCACTGCCCCTTTGCCTTCTTTTAGTGGGAAGATAGGGCAGGCCTTAAACATAGCCTCCCCAGAACCGAGGGGCACACCCTCGGGTGTCACGTGGCATTGTCCCAAGGCAGCACCTTATAGGGAGTGGCAGGGAAGAGGTTTTGGTTACCTTGACCTGGGCTGTAGCCTACCTGGGCAGTGCCATGACCTGGGAGGAAAAGCTGTGCTGACTGGATTCCTGCCCATTTTGCCACCCGGAGTATTCCTTTTAACGCCCCTCTTTTGGGGGGAACAGAAGCAAGTGTCTGCTTAAGATTGTCTTGTTATGTAACTTCACTCCTCAGAGAAAACTCTGGTAGTTTTTCTCCACTGTGGTTGGTTTTCAGGAAACTTGTGTTATTAATAGCAAGTATCTTTGGGGCGCCTGGGTGGCGCCAATCTTTGGGTGTCTGCCTTCCGCCCAGGGTCCTGGGATCAAGCCCCACATCGGTCACCCTGCTCAGCTGGGAGCCTGCTTTTCCCTTGCGCTCTGCCTTCAGCTTCCCCTGCTTGTGCTCTCTATCTCTCTCAGTGTGTCAAATAAATAAAATCTTTTAAAAAATAGCAAGTATCTTTTGTTTTGCTCATAGAAGTAGTTGTGTGATCTTATTTAAAAGTCACAATATAGTCTGAAAAATGGAAATGTTATGTCCATTTTTCAATTTGTGGCAATTACTGTTCTCTCAAAAATATGCAGTCATGTGGAATGGGTTGTTACACAAATACGTTGAATATGAGGTCAGATATCCCATGTTATTTATATATAGTATAACTAATGGATGTGTGCACATAGATTTTAATACTCAATAGTGGCAGGTAGGTAAGTAAATGACCTAAGCTAAGATCACTGTTTGCTATTTTGTTTGTTGGATCTTTTATGGGAAGTGAAGCTTATTTCAGTTCTTGGTCCCCATCCCTAATCTTTTTCCAGTTTTAGAAATGGCACATCTGTGGTGCCTGAGTATTTCTGTAAAATTACTCCTTTTACAAGGGAGAAATTTATAATACTAGTGTATGCCATAAAAAGGGGAAACTTTGTTCTATGACTAGATTGGAAGAGTAGTTTGGGGAGTAAAAACGAAAGAGCATTGGGACATGTTTTAAATGGCATCGACAGTGAAATTGTCATTAATGGTTTTGTGGTTAATTTGTTATTCTGTATAGTATGTCGGTTTAGCAGGTAAGTAGTGAAGGTGTTAGAACTACGGGTACATTTTAAACTGACTTCAGGGTCTCTGATGATGCATACAAACATTCAGTTTGTATGCAGTTGTTCTTAGGTGCCCGTGGACTTACTGATGTTTCGAGAATGGATGTACTTAGATAAAGTCATTTAAGATTTGAATTCTCATGTTGCAAAGGGTCGTGAGTACCTTTTGGTGGTGTTTGATCTTTAATATACATTACTAGCTTTGTGACCTTGAACACCTTTTATATCCCCTCCATGTCCTCCTCCTGTGGGGCTCAAGTGAGGATAATAAATCCACCTGACAAAGTTATTGTGAATATATATTTTATTTAAAGTAAACTCCAAACTCTCTACCATGGGCTACAAGATTTCTGCCCCGTTCTTCCTTTCATCTCGAACAACCCTGTCTTCCTCACCGTGAAGTTAACCCTTTAGCCTTTCCTGTTCTCTCGCATTCCAGGCTGCTTCTGGCCTCCTCATCTGTGACGTGGTAGTTCTTTTGCCTAGAGTGTTGTTCTTAGGGTCAGTTCATTCTCTCTTAATCCCAGGTTCATGGCATCAGGGAAGTCTTTCCCGACTACTCTTCCTTCTAGGCCCTTCAGGAGTCCTGTCTTACCAGTTTGTATGTTTTCATCATAACATTTACTGCAGCGTATAACTATTTTATTTCTTTTGGTCTTTCTCCTCCTCAAAGTCCCACGTGGGCAGAATGTGCTCTGTGTTTCTGTGTCTCCCTCACACATCCCGTAGGGACATGGCATACAGAAAGTGCTTGTGGTTTTTATGTTGTTGTGTACACATTAAAGGCAAGGTTGTACAGGGTAGATGGTAGAAATCTGTTGGCTTTTTGTGTTGCTTATTATCCCCATCTGATCTGCTCAGCTGAATAAGTCATAACACTAATAAGACCAACGTTCTTATAACTTTAGGGCCCAAACTCACCCTACACAGAGAGAACCGGTTTTTTGTTTTTTGTTTTTGTTTTTTTTTGTCTGTTTGTTTATGTTTTTTTAAGTCAGCTCTACTCCCAACATGGGTCCCAAACTCATGACCCCAAGATCAAGAGTTACATGCTCTAATGACTGAGCCAGGCAGGCACCCCAGGAACTTTCTTTAGCTGTATACCCATAACGTGGGTCCGAGCTTATTCAAGTGTCCAGCTGGCCAGTCATGAAGATGCACAGGCCTTCATCACTTCTGAAGGTGCAGTTCTCTATAGTGTATGGAGAGTAACAACTCCAGAGCACATTTCCCTTGATGTTAGCTCACGTAGCTTGATAAGGTAAGCCCATGGTTATCTGGCACCTCTGGCATTCTCAGTTATGTGATGCGGAATTCAGCAGGAGGGAAAAAACCTCATTTGGAATCAGACCAGTACGAGGCCTAGATAACTACGTGGTTGGGGAAGGCGGTCTTTCATAGGGATGCGGATCTAGGTTTGAATTTCAGCTCTGTGACTTTATAGGGTAGGTTTTTATTTTTATTTATTTATTTTTTAAAAGATTTTATTTATTTATTTGACAGAGATCACAAGTAGGCAGAGAGGCAGGCAGAGTGGGGAAGCAGGCTCCCTGCTGAGCAGAGAGCCCGATGCGGGGCTCGATGCGGGGCTCGATCCCAGAATCCTGAGATCATGACCTGAGCCGAAGGCAGAGGCTTTAACCCACTGAGCCACCCAGGCGCCCTAGGGTAGGTTTTTAAAATAAATTCGGTCTTACTTGTTTTATCTGTAAAATAGTAATAGTGCTTTTCTCAGCATTGTTGTGGAGATTAAATGAGAAAACGCACAGAAATGTATGGATTCAGTGCCTGGAATATAACATGCTAATATTAATCATCGCTTTAGGGGCACCTGGGTGGCTCAGTCAGTTAAGCATTTGCTCTCAGCTCAGGTCATGATCTCATGGTGCTGGGATTGAGCCCTGCATCAGGCTCCCTGCTCACTGGGGAGCCTGCTTATCCCTCTCCTGCTCCCCCTGCTTGCGTGCTTTCTCTCTGTCAAATAAATAAAATCTTTTAAAAAATAATCAGTTTAAAATATACTGTGATTAGCTAAAAGGAGCATTCTGGGTGATCAGCAACATGTATGCAAGACTTCGTTTTTCTTTCTTTTTTTTTTTTTTTTATTTAGTTTATTTGAGAGAGTGTGTGTGAGATAGAGCACAAGCAGGGGGAGCACCAGAGGGAGAAGCAGGCTTCCCGCTGAGCAGGGAGCCCGATGTGGGGCTCCATCCCAGGACTGTGAGATCGTGACCTGAGCCAAAGCCAGACACTTAACCAACTGAGCCACCCGGGCACCCCAATACTTGGTTTTTCTTAAGGAAGCCCTGTGTGGGACAGGGTGTAAGACCAAAGGGACAAGAAAAATGAAAATAAAAGAAGAAAGACAGTGGGAGCCCACGGAAGTATTGATGGTGCCAGCTACTAGGATCGTGAGGGTTACAGATGTGGGCAGCTATTGAGTTGCTTGGCACTGGGTCACTGCAATCAGCTGGTGGGAGATGTAGACCAACAAAGGTACGGTACTTGGCCTTCTACAAGGCTCCAGGCTCTTGTTTTCATCCTGGTGCAATATATATATGTATATTTTTATCACTGTTAATAGCCATCACACTGAAATGTTTTCTTAAAATTATTAAAAGGGCATCACACTTGGAGACTATGTTTGGGGAGCAGTGGCTGTCCCATTGTCCTTGGGAGCAGACTGTTGAATAATAGAGAAGAAAGAAAGAAGACAAGACGGAGATCTCTGAAGGCCTGGGAGACAAACCGTTATCTGAGCGTCAGTGAACCTGAAGATGTCACTATGCCATCCTGAAGTCTTGTAGCAGGTAAATTTGGTCATCCAAAGAGGCACCTGTCTATGTACAGCACTTCAGTGACAGCACGAGATTATATTTGGTGTGCGCACTTGTGTTTAAGGTTTCCCTTTTAGGAGAACAGAGGACTATATGGCTCCCAGTGGGAAAGATGTCCACCAAAAACAATTTTGAGAATTTGATGTTATTCTTTAGAATGGTTTAGGAAAGGTGAATTCATCACGTGCTCTAGGTAGCCTATTATTTGGAACTGCTCTTGGTTGTCCTTGTAAGGAATAGGTGTTATTTTGGGTACCCCAGCAACACTGGATGGTTGAAGCAACAGGGTTAATACACTGGTAAAGTAAGGTGAATTCTCACTGGTGTACTGTTACTTAGTATGATTTTCCTTTTGCAGATTTTGTTTTGGTGTTTATTGTAATGAGATGTTTCTTACTAAAGCTTAATTTTGGTTTTAAAGGAAATATCATCCCTATGACAATAATCATTTTTATCTGTTGACAATTGCTTTTGAAAGTGAAAAACATATACTTAGGGAATAATATTATTACCCAATGTCACAGACTGTGGGAGTATGTAAGCATTTAACATACATAGAATTATTTTAGGATTTTACTAGTTTTGTGCATTTGGAGAATTACTGCATTTGAGAATTAAAAGGAAGCTTCTGATTATTGACCAGCTTCATCCTTGCATAGATCCTGGGGAAAGGGAGACTGAGGTGAAGCAGTCGGCCCCAAGTCATAGACCACAGTGCTAGCAGACTCTCAGCTGGAGGGCACGTCCTGTGGATGCGCGATGTTTTCATTCACTCCTGGGAGGTGGGGAACTTGGATCTGTGTCTTCGTGGAGGAGGTAACAGTTGAGCTGGCTCTTGGAGGGTGAGCTGTGTTTGGGAAGAACCGTAAGTGGCAGGGACATTGTCTTAAACAGGCTGAACAGCAGGAGCTATAATAGCAACCTAGAGATTCTTTTCTCCTCTTTCCAGAGTGAGGCTGCCTGTATTCTGTTTCTTGATTTAATGGAGCTCATTCTAGTAACTTCCTGAGAAAGGTGGGGTGGTTGTGTCGTGTTTTGTTTAGTCTTTGTCAGAAAGCATGTATGTTCCAAATATCTAATTTATAGTCTGGCTGTGTATAGATTTCTAGGTTATAGTTTTATTTATTTGTGGTTTGTTTTTTTTTTTTAAGATTTTATTATCTGTCGGAGGCAGAACACGTGTGCGCACACAAGCAGGGGGAGCGGCAGGCAGAGGGAGAAGCAGAGCAGGAAGCCCAATGTGGGGCTCTATCCCAGGACCCCGAGATCATGACCTGAGCTGTAGACAGATGCTTAACCGGCTGTGCCACCCAGGCGCCCCTCGGTTATTGTTGTAGTCAGGATGGAATAGGAGATGCTGCGGTGACAGATGAACTCTGAAATTTTTGTGGGTAAATAGAAGTTCTGTCTTGCTTTCCGCAAGTCTGCACTGCGCCTGGGCTCTTCCTGCGTCTTCTTTGGATCCAGTTTGCTTTCACCCTCAGGTCCTCGTCATCGTCCCCCCACGGCTCTGGGTTGCCACAGCAGGTGCAGGGGAGAGCTGACGGGTCACGCTGGCCCTGAACTATTTGGCCCAGAAGTGACACGTCATGTTCCTCACAGTCCACTTACCAGAAGCAGTGGCCCTGCACGGGTGCCGAGAAGCGTGCACACGCACAAGAAGTCACTGACTTCCAGGAACGCATGCCACACTGAAAAGAAATCTGCTCTTGGCATTTTGAAGATGTTGGACCACCAGTTTGCAGCGTTACTGAGTTAGTTGCTGTTTCCCATCATTTGTATGTCATGTTCCCCTCATTTGGGGGGAAGTTTTTAGTTTCGTTTTGTTATCTCCTATAAATTTCATCATGGCGTGCCTGATTATTGTTCTTTGTACCGAGCGTTCCATGGATCCTTTCAGTCTGTGAGCTTGTGTTGTTCCTTTACAGGAAAATTTTCAGTTTCTTTTGTAATTTCTTCCTTTTCATTTTCTTGTCTTTTTTTTTTTTTTTTTAAAGATTTTATTTATTTATTTGACAGAGAGAGAGATCACAAGTAGGCAGAGAGGCAGGCGGAGAGAGAGGGGGAAGCAGGCTCCCCGCTGAGCAGAGAACCCGATGTGGGGCTCGATCCCAGGACCCTGAGATCATGACCTGAGCTGAAGGCAGAGGTCTAACCCACTGAGCCACCCAGGTGCCCCTCATTTTCTTGTCTTGACTGAAGCTCTTCTTCACCAGATTTTGGACTTCGTGGATCAGTATCTTAATTTTTTTAGTTTTTTCCTCAACTTTTAAAGCCAGAATAAAAACAAAAGCAGCAAACGTAGATCTTTGGACCTTATTTTAACCAGTTTATAAAAAGAAGTTCTCAAAGGGCCTTGTCTACTGGGTACTTAGCCAGTGAGGCTGTACTTGGTCATCAGCAATGAAAGCGGTACAGTTGTTTAGGGAACTCGTGGAGTTTTTAGCTAGTACATTGGTAAGTATCTACACAGGTATAAAAATGTATACATTAAACATTTAATATGTGTATACTTCATAGACGGTGATGAACTGGTATATAGGTGTGCTACCTACTTTTTTTAAGATTTTTTAAAAAAATATTTTATTTATTTATTTGAGAGTGAGAGTATGAGAGAGGGAGAGAGAAGTCAGTGGGAGAATTGTCAGATGTGGGACTCTATCCTGGGACTCCAGGATCATGACCTGAGCTGAAGGCAGTTGCTTAACCAACTGAGCCACCCAGGCACCCTTAAGATTTTATTTTTTATTTTTTAATTTTATTTTATTATATTTTATTTTAAAATAAAATATTTATTTTAAGATTTTATTTTTTAGGTAACGTCCACATCCCACAAGTGTGGAGCTTGACCTCATGACCCAAGATCAATAGTTGTGTGCTCTGCTGACCGAGCCAGCTAGTCACCCCAAGTGTTCTGCTTTTTAAAGTTTAAATGTTAAAGTCTGAATTAAAAAGTTAAAGAGGAGTGAATTTAGTTCATTAATCAATTCTTATTTAAGCCAGCTCCCTTAACATTTTAAATGATTGGATTTGTGAACATTTTCATATTTAACTTAATAGAAATGTATTGAACACAGTTAAAAAGATGCTTAGAGATGCTCATGTAAACTTTTGTTTCTGCAGGTTAAATTCCTTAGTCTCTGCATATTTTTCTTTCCCCTGAGTCAGGTACTTACAGAACTGGGCATGCTTTAGAGATCAACCTATTTTTGTATGGGAAAACAGACTCACCAAGGAGAGATTGATTCAGGGTCACACAACAAACGTCTGTGTGTTACGTTATATAGTTACCCTATATATTTGTGTCAGTAGGCTACAGGGTGGGAGAGAATCACTTGAAAATTTATTAGAGCTTTTTTTGTAATTATAAATTTATTCTTTTTTTTTTTAAAGATTTTATTTATTAGAGAGAGAGCATGGGCAGTGAGGAGAGGGGGAAGCAGGCTCCCTGCTAAGCAGGGAGCCTGATGTGTGGGGCTTGATCCCAGGACCCTGGATCATGGCCTGAGCTGAAGGCAGATGTTTAGCTGACTGAGCCATCCAGGCGCCCCTTAATTTATTCTTAATTAAATTTGAAAATACTTGGCAGTTTTAAGTCCATTTTTGTTAAGTTGGTTATCTTTAAATTTCTTTATCTACCTTTGTAATCTTGCAAATAATCATAATTCTTTGTAAAATAAAGCTTGTTGTGTAAGATCTGGAGGCCCTAAAAGAAGTCAAAGGAATTTTATTCCATTTACTATTTTTCATTTATTTTTATTTGCATGTAGTCAAGAACTGTGACAAGTAGGAGATTGCACCCTGTGCTCAAGCTGTCACCTTAGCCTGGCAGTTTCATGATTGCTGCCAGAAGACATGACACTCCTGGGTCAGAGATAAAGGACTTCATTACTCAGGGCACTGTCAGCATGTGCGAAAAGAATGTAGAGGCCCAGGAGAAAGCAAGGAAATGAACTGGGAGGCAGTTAACTACTGTGGCTGAGAGTATAGGCAGTTAAATGACAGCAGGTGATTGGATTCTGCATGTATTTTGAAAGTAGTTGGACCATGACCCCGAATGTGGCGAGGGAGAGAGAGAGGAACCATGGATGATTGTGGAGGTTTTGATCTGAGCAGTTGAAGAATGGGGTAACCATAGACCAAAGTAGGAAAGGCTGCAAGTAGAGCCGGTATGGGGCTGCGATGGGAGAGATCCAGAGTTTAGTTTTGAACACAATTTAGTCTTGGATATTCCTACGACTGTGAATGGCAGTGTCAAGAAGGGAGTTGACTAAAATGAGGCTAATGAAAGATGTGGATCCGGGAGTGGAGGAGACATCAGTGCTATTTCAAGCATGAGACCGAGTGAAGTCACTGGGTGTGAGGAAAAGTGACCCAACGTGAGTGCTCAGGTATGCAGCGTGAAAGATTGGAGACACGGTAGTCTGAGAAGGACCGATCAGCTGTGGCAGGTGCTGTCAACAGAGCAGGTAAGAACTGAGCAGTGATGCTGGATTGGCAGTGGGACGTCGTTGGTGACCTTGACCAGAGCAGTTTCTGTTTGATGTGGTAGAGAAGGTGTCTGATGTGCGCAGAGGGAAAACGGGAGAAAAGGATTAGTAGGTCTCCAGTATGTATGTTTCTCCCAAGGTGTTTTGTTGCAGAGGGAATTAAAGAGACAGAACCATAGTTGGCAGGGAAGGTAGGCTAAAGACAAGTTTGTATATATGAGAAATGATGCTTTTAGGAGGAATCCAGTAGAGAGGGGAGCTTGTTGGGACATGAGGGAGATCCAGTAGACAAATGGAGGGGAGGGCCTTGAGAGAGGTGCACGGATAGGTAAAGTAACAGGATGGTTTTGTCTGAAGTTTTCTTCTCATGTCCTCATTTTCTCAGTGAGATAGGAAGCTGGGCCATCAGCTGAGATTAAAGATGGGGGAGTACATGTTACAGGTGCGAAGAAAGATGTGGGTTGGTTGGCAAGAAACAGGAGAGAGTGAATGGATCAGGGAAGTGTAGTTTGATTTCCGGGCAGCATTAAGTTTCCAGCTGAGGTTCATGGTCATGACGTTAAGTGAGACCAGGCAGAGTGGTATGTGTTTCTCCAGCCACATTTTCCTGTAAGGGTGTAGACATGGCATGGGCAGAGTTGGATTGAAGCAGTGATGTTTTGCCAAGAGAGTGTCTCTGAGAAAAGTGAGAAAGGGAATTGAGGGTACATGCTAGGGAATGATTATGATTGAGTGTGGAATATAAACTGAGTAAGGAGTTAAGAGGGTCACTGAAAAGCTGATGAGTTCATTATTCAGAGTTAGTATTTATATATTAAGTCTGTATTAACTCTATATTGATATAATAGTCATTAGACTGAATATTTCAGGCCAGACCTAACTCTCTGTACACAAATCAAAATTAAGTGTCAGATTGGCAAAAATTTGTTTTGGGTGGGGTGAAGAGAAAGAGAAGGCTGCCTACGTTCTCATTTAAAAAATACAATATTCTTATCTATTGATTTATATTTTTGTTCATTCATGGTAGAACTGAAAGCCAAGAAAAGGCCTTGCATTTTGCTTGAACCTGATGGATTTACTCAGCCATTCCCTTTAGAAAAGTAACTTAAGAACAAACTCACAGACCTTCTTCTTATAAAAACCCTGTATTTATAGAATATTTTGAAAATAAAGTATTGAAAATAGTATTTACAGAGCATTATGTGGTCCAGATGGCAGTTCTGCTGTATTTCTTTCTGGTCTGGTGTGCCTCCCTATTCTTTCTACATAATCGAGACCACACTGTACATATGATTTTGTTTCCTGTGTTTTTGCACTTAACAAATGAACAATATGAACTTTTCCCTCATGTTATTTATAACCCTGTATAAATATCAGTTTTAGTGGTTCCCTAAAGCTCCAGTGTGTAGATGTGCTAGAATTTTGTTTACAGTTCTCAGACTGTTGGAAATTAGAATGTTTCTGATTCTTAAAATTTATTTATTTTTATCATATATAATAATGTAGGGGACGTTATCATGCTTTGGTTTCGTGTTATTTCTGTAAGAGTTATAAAAATAGCATTATTGGATCAAAGAGTATGAATATTTTTTTAAGAGTTGCATAGAACCAAGTTTTTTTTTTAACAACTATGTTAAGACATTTTCAAGTAATGAATATTATCATTTAGAAAAATCTTTACTAATTTGGGTTGTGGAACGTCATTTCTATTTTAATTTTGTTTCTTTGATCTTATCGGGGTCAGTTTTTTTTTTTTTTTAAGATTTACTTATTTGTTTTAGGGAGGGGGGAGAGGAGAGGAGAGTGTTCCTGTGAGTCGAGGGAAGGACACAGGGTGAGAATCTTTGAAGCAGACTCCCCACTGAGCGGAGGGCCTCATGCAGGGCTTGATCTTATGGTCCATGAGATCATGACCTGAACTGAAACCAAAACCAAGAGTTGGATGCTTAACCAACTGAGCCATTCAGGTGCCTCAGGGTCAGTATTTTTTTTTAATGTGTTGAGCCACTTGGTTGTCCATGTGGAAACTGTAAATTAATCCTTACATTGTATAAATCAATACTGGATTAATCAAGGACTTACAGGTGAAAAACAAAACTTCAGTACTTGTATAGGAAATACGGAAGAGAATAGGACTTTAGTAATCAGGAGGATTTCTTAAGACAACAAAAAGAGCAAACAAAGAAAACTGACAAAATCAACTAAAATAAAATGAGAAACTTCATCAAGGTGCCACAGAAAGAATAAAGTCAATACATAAGCACTCTACAGCTGTAGGAAAAAGGAAGTACAGGGTCCCTAAGAACTGATAGGCACTGATTTCTGGGGGTCTAAAATGTACCTGCTCTATCTAAAATCTTTTTGTTATATATGTTTAGCCACTCATTTTAACATTTTTCTCACACTAAGGAAAACAGAGAAAGGTTCAAAAGTCAGGCTGTTCTGCATTCCCACCAACAGTGCATGAAGGTTTCCAGTTTCCTCATGTACTTGTTAACAGTAGGTCTGGTCATTCAGATGGCTGTGTGCTGGTATCATTGTGGCTTTTAATTTATATTTTCTTAATGACCAGTAATATTAAGCACCTTAATAATAACCTGTGCTTATTAGCCATTTGCACGTCTTCTGTCTTCTTTAGTAAAAGATCTATCCATGTCCTCTGCCTATTTAAAAACTTAGGTTGTCTTAATTCAGTTGTAAAGGTTTTTTATTTGTTCTGCATAAAGATGCTATATCAGATATGTGATGTACAAATATTTTTTCCTAGTCTGTGACTTGCTCTCTCTCAACGTGTTTTGGAGCATAAAAGTTTTGTAATTTTAATGCAGTCCCAGAGTTGAGTGGTTTTCATGAATAAGGTTCTCCGTTCTCGCAAGCTGTTACTTCATCTCCAGAGTGCTGAAGTGGTTGTTTTCTACAGTTTGACCCAACTGTATGGTTGCCTTTTGCAGAGAGGGTTTGTCAGCTTCCTCGTGCCATTGCGCCAGAAGCGAGTTCCCCTGGGTAGACGCTTGTTTGATGTCTATTCTAGATGACGAAACCGAGGCCTGGATGCGCACGCTCATTAGGAAATGCTGCCTGTGATCTGAGTTCAAGCGGCGTGGTTCCAGGGTCTGTACTCTTAGTCACTAGGCTCTGCTCTCCCATTCTAAACCGTCCGAAAAGGTGGTAGTTTCTAGACTGTGCACTGCGGGTTGGCACTTGGGTCAGTTACTTGGCCCCTTCCCTTGTGACTTTGGACAGAATGTTAAACTTTCTTTCTTTCTTTCTTTCTTTTTTTTTTTTTTTTTTAAGATTTTTATTTATTTATTTGACAGATCACAAGTTGGCAGAGAGGCAGGTAGGGAGAGAGAGGAGGAAGCAGGCTTTCTGCAGAACAGAGAGCCTGATGTGGGACTCGATCCCAGGACCCTGGGATCATGACCTGATCCGAAGGCAGAGGCTTTAACCCACTGAGCCACCCAGGCGCCCCTCCTTTTTTTTTTTTTTTTTTTTAACCTTTTTAAAGATTTTACTTATTTATTTATTTGAGAGAGAGAGAGAATATGCGCTTGAGTTGGGGAAGGTGGGGAGAGGGAGAGGGAAAGGATTTCAAGCAGACTCTGCCCTGAGCACAGAGCCTGATGCTGGCTCACTCTCAGGACTTGAGCCAAAACCAAGAGTCAGATGATTAACCGACTGAGCCACCCAGGTGTCCCAGACTCTTAAACTTTCTAAGCTTTAGCTTCTTCTTCTATAAAATGGAGATAAAGATATAAAGACAATACCTTCTGATAGAGTTCTTATGAGGATTCAGGAAGATGAATATACAATTTTTAGGATGTAGTCCCCTCCGACTGGGCAGTGGTTGTGCTGGTATTGGTAATGGAAGTTGTATGGTGTAGAGGTAGTAATGGGTCACAGGACCTCCTCCTTCTTCCTCCTGGGTATCTCCTGTGAATGGGGATAGCCCCCGAACTCTGCCTGTGCAGCCCCTCCCGGTCTTCTGCAAATGTCTGCTTGCTTATAGTCTGTACTTGAGTCTAAGATACTTGAGGGTAAGGCCTTTCATCTCTGTGTAGGTCTGGCAGCATCTCCTTAAACTTTTCAAGGAAGTGCAGTGTCTTACAGTGTCAAGACCAGGATGTCACCTGGAATGATGACCAAGGTGGGAGAGGGACTCAGAGAGGTGGATGGTATAAGTTAAACAGAAATCATAGTGAATGTGGTGAGAAGCACTTGCCATATGGGGCAAACCCCAGGGTGCCAAGGTTGTCGGGCGTCAGGGATTTGGGTGGATAAGGTATTGAAATTGGACCTATAAACAAGGAAAAGAGTAAGGAATACCAGTTATTCCTGGTATGCATAGGGAGCAGCGCCACGGGAAGAGGCCCGCTTGTGAGCAGGGGAGCGAAAGACTGAAGACGAGAGTGAGGGACCTGAAATGACACAGGGCATGGAGGGGAAGAGTTTGCATCCTTGAGATGAACAGCGAGGGAGAACTGGGAACCGTTTGGGAAGGTTTAGGGAGAGATGGATTTAGGAAAAGTATTGAGACCTTTGACCCTGAGGGCATCAGCGTCCTGCTTTTCTGGATAAGAGGTGACCGAAACACACAAGTACAAATTTTACCTAGCCTGCCTGTTTTCTTTTCTCAGGGTGTGGTGGGGGGTGGTTGTTTTGTAGTAAAGTGAAACGTGCTTTCTGGTCACAGAAAGGTCTAATACAGGATTCCCCCACTCTCTGAAAGTAGGGCGTTCCTGTGAAACCTTTTATGAGCCAAAATGGTATGTAAAGTGAAGAAGCAGCTATCATAAATTACATGGGAAGTGTTTTGAGCATTTCCATACCCCCCAAAATAATCTCTTTGAGGTTTTTCTGGTACCTTAGAACACGTCTTCCCAATGGAAGCACAGAGTGAAGCAGGTAAAGCACACATGCTCGCGGGCCCAGTTCCAAGCTCCGGCGGCTGGAAGCCTGGACGCCGAGTGCAGTCCCCCGGGCAGGCGCTGGGGGGGCATCACGCTCGCTGCTTGAGGGAGCACAGCCTCCCACCCTGCTCACGGCCAAACACAGGGAATGCTGTTTCTGCAAAAGCCAAAACCCTCTGTGGATTTCTTTTGGTCAGCCAAACCGGGTACTGATGGAGCTCTTTTTGTAAAAGTTAACAGGTGTAAGGCGCAGTTCAAAAAGAGGACGATACCTGTATAGGAAAACAGCAGTTTATTGGGCTTCCTGACCCCTTGCCCTAGTCACCAGAGCTGTAGTCATCGGTACCGGATACTCTTTGAGACATTTACTCTATCCGTGTAGGCATATAAATATGTACACAAATGGGATCATGTTTGCATTTTGTTTTGTAGCTCGCCCTTTACCAACAATGTATTTTGGACTTCTTGGTTTATCTGCACGATATCCTGTCGTATTGGTGGATTTTAGTTTATTAAAGTAGTCCACTGATTTTTGTTGTCTATTATTGTTTCATATATTTAGGTTAACTCTGCATTTTTGCCAAAAAAATTTTTCAGTATATGTCTGTAGAGTGAATAAGTGGGCTCATTCTGTAGAATCAGCTCTTTGACCTTAAGCATACCCTTAATCTCTACCTCAGCTTCCCCATCTCTACAGTGGGAATATTACTGTTTTGACTAACTACTACTATTAGCTGCAAACACATATCAGCCTAATATGCGCTAGGCCATGTTGTGAGGACACCGCATATATTAACACTTTTTTTTTTTAAAGATTTTATTCATTTATTTGACAGATCACAAGTAGGCAAAGAGGCAGGCAGAGAGAGTGGGAAGCAGGCTCCCCACGGAGCAGAGAGCCTGGTGGGGGGCTTGATCCCAGGACCCTGAGATCATGACCTGAGCTGAAGGCAGAGGCTTAACCCACTGAGCCACCCAGGTGCCCCATATATTAACGTTTAAACCTCACAACTGACTTGAAGTGGTAGGTTCCGTTATTTTGAAGATCTCACAACTGTTAAATTGTCGACCCAGGAAATACATGAACTCCTGCTTTGTGGTTCCAGAGTGCTTTCCACTGTGTTAGACCGCTTTGTGTGCAGTACTGAGTACAGGGTTCTAAGGGTTAAGTGAGATGCTGTGTATTCAGAAGGCTTAAACCAGAGCCTGGCATGCATTGGGCTAATGTGTGGCCTATATTTACCAGTACTAAGGTAAATGATCAAGTAATAGTAGCTTTTAAAAATTTTAATGCTTTAGGGAACATCATTTTCCGTATGTCATTGTTTTTGGCATGAGTATATATCCAAAACACAAATTCCTGATCACATAATTAACTTTTTTAAAGCATATGTGAATTTAAAATTTTGATAAATATTTTCAAATAATTCTCCACAAATCGTACCAGTTTATATTAAGCAATGAGTTAAGAGTGCTCAGTTTTTCATACCCTTGCCAACATTGTTATTGATTAAACTTTTTCAAACTCATAGGTAAGAGATACTACCGTTTTGCTTTTCCTTTCAGTGCATTTTTAAAGTTGAGATAGAATATCCTCCAGGGAGTGCTGCCTGGGTGGCTCAGTCAGTTAAGCATCTGACTCCTTGATTTCAGCTCAGGTCATGATCTCAGGGTCATGAGATTGAGTTCTCTGTTGGACTCACGCTCAGCGTGGAGTGGAGTCTGTCCCTCTCCCTCCACTCCCCCCTCCCTGTGTGTGTGCATGTGCGCTCGCTCTCTTTCTCTCTCAAATAAGTAAGTAAAAATTTTAGAATATACTTAACAGTAAAAGTCAGCCTTTCTAGCGTACCGTCTGTTGATGTTTAACAAATATATTCGGTCATGTAACCACTATCACAATCAAGATATAAAACAGCTTCTAGTACCCCAGATTGCTTTAATTTCGTTATGAATGAATTGAAAATCTCCTAGGGTGATGATTGGCTACTTGAATTTGTTTTCTCCCTCTCTCACTTACTTGGTTTCTCTTGTTTTCTTGCCTTTGTTTTTTCTTTCCTTCCGTTATTCTTTCTCTGTGAACTGTTCTTTTGTATGTTGTGCCCGTTTGCTTATGGGATTTTGTGCCTTTCTTGTACTGATTTCTAAGAGCACAGTCTGTGCTACAGAAATTAGTCCTTTGTCATGTGCTCACAGTTTTCCTCCAGTTTATCTTTTGGCTTTAGTTATGCCATTCTTTTAGCTATCCAGAGATTTATGAATTTTGCATTGTTGGATTGTCATTCTTTTCCTCTATGGTTTCATGGTTTTATGTTATGCATAGAAAAGCTTTCTGCAGTGCTAAGATTTTTTTAAAAGATTTTTTTCCAACTTTTGTATTTCCTCTTATGTTTGTGTATTTGATCCTTCTGCACAGTACTTTTATATAAGAAAGTAAAAGCTTTGCTTTCTCCACCACTCCCAAATGGTCATCCAGCCTGCTCATCATCATTTCTTCAAGAATCTCTCTTTCCCCCGGTAGTGTCACGTGCTCTCTTAGGCACATACTCTTTCAATGTGTGTTTGGTCTATTTCTTGACTTTCTAGTCTTTTTCCCCCTCCAGTTTTAAGCTGTATGTTTTGTTATAATTTTTTTAATTTTTAATTTTTTTTTATTTGAGAGAGAGTAAGTGAGAGCATGAGAAGGGATCATCAGAGGGAGAAGCGGACTCCCTGCCGAGCAGGGAGCCCAATGTGGGACTCGATAGGGGGGCTCTGGGATCTTCCCAGGTGCCCTAAGCTGTATGTTTTAATATCTTGTGCAGCTCGTTCTCCCTCACTTATCCCTTAGTTTTTTTCCTTACTCTTTTCCTTATTTATAGGTCCAATTTCAATATAATTTTATCTGGTTTCTTGCAAATATCATTGATGTTTTCTTGGGGTCTTGAGGAATGTTTTGACAGGATTTAATTGTTTTATCTAAGAAAAAGATGTGTTTTTCTATATATCTAAATCGGTTATGATCCTCTGAGGAGTTTTAAAGTTTTTCATGTATTTCTGGACATTTTTTAGAAATTAATTTCATCTGGGGTGCCTAGGTGGCTCAGTCGGTTCAGCGTCTGCCTTTGCCTCAGGTCGTGATTCCAGGGTCCTGTGACTGAGCTCTGGTTGGGCTCCTTGATTAGTGGGGAGTCTGCTCCTCCCTCTGCCTGCTGCTCCCCCTACTTGTGTGCTCGCTCACTCTCTCTCTCTGTCAAATAAATAAAATCTTGAAAAAAATAATTTCATCTTTTTTGAAACTATTATAAATCAAATCTAGTCTTTTACTATATTTGCCTACCAGCCTTTTTTTTTTTTCTTAAAGATTTTATTTATTTATTTTACAGAGAGAGAGAGAGAGAGACACAGAGAGAGCACACAAGCAGGGAGAGTGGGAGAGGGAGAAGCAGGCTTCCCACGGAGCAGGGAGCCTGATGTGGAGCTCCTCTCAGGACCCTGAGATCATGACCTGAGCTGAAGGCAGACCCTTAACCACTGAGCCACCCAGGTGCCCCACCTACCAGCTTTTTAAAAGTAATTACTAGTGATTTTTACATGTAAATTTTGTAAGTGGTCACTAGAGGGAATTTTTTTGTTTTCTTTTTTTCCCTAATAGTTGTTCAGCTGCATCTGTTGTATTCTAGGTACTCACTCATGTCATCTGTAAATAATGACAGTTTGCCTTCTCCTTTCCAATATTTATGCTCCTTACCCTTGTCTGATTAATTAGCTAGTATGTTGAAAATAATGTTAATTAATACTTGATAATCCACATCTTTCTTGCTGGCTTTTTATCATTTCTTTATTCATATGACTCTTAATTTTGTTATATCATCATGTGTTAAATGTCCATCTGCTTCTATTTTGAAGGATTAGGATTGATATTTTTTTCTGGTGTGTGTGTGTGTGTGTGTGTGTGTGTGTGAGAGAGAGATTTATAGCTGTTGTCATATGATTTAGCTCCTTTGCTCTATGGTAAATTATAATGGATTTACAAATCAGCTGTGCAGGCAATCCTGGGATGTACCTTACATAGCTGAATTGTTTCCCCTCACCACTCTGGTGTTTAAAATTTGTATTTCGGTATTCATAAGTGAGATCAGTGGGGTTTTTTGTTTTTTGTATTTAATGTATTGTCTTTGTCCAGTGGTGGTATCAATATTCTTTAGCTTCAGAAGTAAATTTGGGAGGCTTTTTTTTTCTATGTCCTGAAGTAGTTTAGTATTTCATGTTTTTAGTAATTAGTCCCTTTTTCTCCCCCAAAGGAAGAGGGGTCGTGGTAGTTCTTTCAGGACTTCCTCAAGTTTTTTGACAACTATTAGTCTCTTTTGGATTCCTGCCTCTTGTAAGGCAAATTTTGGTAATATATATTTTGCCTTAAAATTACCCATTTCATCTAAATTTCAAATTTTTATTGGATTTATACTGTACTCACATATTTTGTAATTACTTCATTTCTAATTCACATAAATACAGTTTTCCTTTTTCTTACAATAGCCAGTTGTTCATCAACTAAGTTTTTTGTCGTTTGACCGAAGAATCAACTCTTAGAATGTTTACCACTACTATTTTTTGTTTTCTGATTCATTAGTTTGTGTTTTCATCTTTTGCGGGGTGGGGAGGGGGTGGGGGAGTGGGGGGGGAGGGGTGTTCTCATTGCTGACTTCTGGAATTGAATGCATACTTCATTTCTTTTAATTCCTTACTATTTATTTTTATTTATTTATTTTAAAATTCCTTAATGTTTAGTTTTGTAAGCCTTTAAGGCTTAGAAGTTTTCTGGGAGCGCAGTTATAGGGTCTTGCAGAATCACATAGTTTTTGATCTGTAGCATTTCCATGATTTTAGTTTATAAAGAGTATACCATTTTTCTTCTCTTTGAGATTTCCTCTTTGATTCAAGAGGATATTTGGTCATTTTTATTTTTCTGTTTTCCTTTTTACGTTTTTATTGTCTTGTCATTTGAGGAGTTGTTTTTTTTTGTTTGTTTTGTTTTTTAAAGAGACGGGAGAGGGACAGGGAGAGTGGGGGAGAGAGAATCCCAAGCAGGCTCCTTGCCCAGTGTGGGGCTCCATCTCCTTCTCCTGAGATTATGACCTAAGCTGAAACCAAGAGTCTGATGCCTAGCTGAGCCACCCAGGTGCCCCAATGAGATGTTTCTGATTTTTCAGTTTACCGATGTTTCCATTGTGGCCTCATATATTGGCACATTTGGTAACTATACCATAAGTTCTTAATAAGCAGGTGCTTTCTTACCTTTTAGAGTACAGAATCTGTATATTAAAGAAATAAAGTAATTATGTAATTTAAATCTGTATTCTTCATTTTCATTTATTTTCTTGGGCTGAAAAAGATATTTTAATGTTCCATTTTGTGTGTAAGACTTTTTTTTTTTAAAGATTGACTTATTTATTTTAGAGAGGGAGAGAGCATGTGTGGGAGAGGCTGAGGTAGAGAAAGAATTTCGAGTGGACTTTGCGCTTAGCGTGGAGCCTGGCTCGGACTTAATCTCACGACCTGAGATTATGACCTCAGCCGAAAGCAAGAGTTGGACGCTTAACCGACTGTGCCACCCGGGCCTCCTTGTGTGTAAAGATTTTTGGCATTTTTATTTTCTGTGTGGGTTATACCTTATGTAATGTGCCCCTTTGTATTTGTATGACCATTTTCACTGTCTTGTTATTGTTATACTAGCTTTCTTGTTGTTAGCATATTCCTTTTTTCATTCTTTTCTGTTAGAGGATTTTTCCTGAAGCAATTAAGATTGGTGTTTGTCAGTTAATTGAAAAACTTCGCTTAAGTATGGACTCACGTATTTTTAAACATTTCATTTTTAATTGAAACAAGTAAATATGCACTCTTTCATAATTTCCATATGTAGGACCAGTGTCTTTCCTTTAAATATCCATTGACTGAATTCTATCAGTCTGAATTTTGTAAAATCTGTCTTTAAATGATATATTATATGATTTCCATTTTGACATTTCTTTTAAGTAGAAGTTAATCATATTTGCAAAGCAATCTTTGTACAAAAGCCTACATTTTTTAAAGTACTGTTCTATTGGCTTTTAGAATGGTTTTGTTTACACTTAATTCCACAGAAAATTTTTAGCCATCTGCATTTGTTTAGTGTTTACAAATCAATTATTTTTGTAGGAAGAACTTAAAAAAATTACTTACTTGTTTGCATACTTAAAACATGCAGTGAATTTAAATTAAAAAAAGTTTGGACGAGCCTCAGTCAAACCCAGGAGGTATTTTATGTAATGGGGATATAACCAGCGACTGATAACATTCCTGATCTCAAGTAGAATACAGGTAAACATGATTCACTTGATAGAATAGGATAATCAATCACAGGAATGCTGAAGAGGAGGATAGTCTGATAGTGGCTAGCAGAGATTTTATGGTGTTTTGAAGCTTTCTGAGACCATTGATTTTAGTGTGTTTCGTATATGATGGGATTTTTAAGACCAGACCTGAAAATCTTTTTTCCAATAGTTGAGTTTATCCCAGTTATATATATTGGCATAACAAACATTGGGACCTAAGTTCTGTTGCATTTCATGTAATATTGGCCATTGCCTTTATTTTCCTTTTTACTATATGGTCTACTTTCTCTCCTTTTTCCTCCCTTTCTGGAAGGATTTTATCATCTATTATTTATTTTTCATTTTTTATAAAGTTAATGGCAAGTAATATACTGGCAGATTCAGGAACAACGGAATAGAAACCGAGGAGCTGAAATGGAAGGGCAGGAACCATGGCTTGCTAAGAAACTGGCCACCTTTAGGGCAGAGAGACGATAGTGAAACTCCTTGTCTTGCTAATTTATGTGGATGCCTTGCTTACCTTAAATTCTTTCTCTTTGTTCTTTTAAACTGCCTTCACAGATAGTTTAAGCTGGTAGTTCTAAGTATGGTCTGTGGATCCCCTTTGATAATGAGGCTAAAACATTATTTGCCATTCTCTGAGGGTGCAGAAGCAATGGTGGATACAATTGGTGGTGTCCTCCCATGGCCACAGCTGTGGCCCCAGCTGTTATTTGGACATTCATAGCAGTCTCCTGTTCTTTACCTCTAAGCACTGGCAGTAAAAAGCAAGTCACAGTTACGTTTAAGAATGTTATTGAGGGGGCGCCTGGGTGGCTCAGTGGGTTAAGCCTCTGCCTTCGGCTCAGGTCATGATCCCAGGGTCCTGGGATCGAGCCCTGCATCGGGCTCTCTGCTCAGCAGGGAGCCTGCTTCCTCCTCTCTCTCTCTCTGCCTGCCTCTCTGCCTACTTGTGATCTCTGTCTGTCAAATAAATAAATAAAATCTTTAAAAACAAAAAAGAATGTTATTGAGGAGGGAGGGGCTCCTGGGTGGCTCAGTAGGTTGAGTATCTGCCTTCAGCTCAGGTCATGATCCCAGGGTCCTGGGATCAAGTCCCCCATCAGGCTCCCTGCTCAGTGGGGAAGCCTGCTTCTTCCTCTGCCTGCTCTGCCTGCTGCTTCCCCTGCTTGTGTGCTGTATCTGGTAAATAAATAAATCTTAAAAAAAAAAAAAGTCATTGAAGAAGCTGTAAAAATTGTTACATTTATTAAATCTTGACCCTGAGTACACATCTTTTCAAAATCCTTGTGACGAAATGCAAGTGTATAGAGCATGGTTTCTCCCACAGACTAATGGAAGAAGGTGTCTCGGGAAGCATTTGTGCTGTTGTTGGAGATGCTGCACTGCAGCTCCTCTTGAATGAAATCTGTCACGAGATACCACTTTTACCTAAAAGAACTGTTGACAAGGGCGCCTGGCTGGCTCAGTCGGTAGCACATGTGACTCTTGATCTCAGGGTCATGAGTTCAAGCCCTGAACTGGGCAAAGAACTTAACTTAAAAAAAAAACAAACCCTAAATAAATAACCAGAGACCCATTGACAAACTACAGTTTTTCAGCTTCAGGTTTTCGGTAGATACAATTTCATAAATTTACAGACAGTATTGGTGTCAGTGATAAATCCAAGCTTTCAAGCAAAAATCAGAATTGTGGAGAGCTTGTGTCTCCCACTGTTAGTTTACTGCTTCCCAGTGCTTAGACTTTCCTGATGGGATCAGTCAATGGTAATGTTAATAAATGGGATTTTTCAAGATTGCATAATGAAATCACTATGATACTACAAAATAATACATACCTAGACGATTGATTCAAAATGCAAGCTTAGGCCATTGGATTTGAATGTAATAAAGAAGTTATCTAAAGGGTTTCAGATTTCCCAGTGCAACTGACTTTTTAAGAAACTATCACTTGTTGATTTTTGGTATAATATCACAGGAAAGAATATCCACGGTTATAAGAAAAGATTATTAAAGAAAATATTTCTCCCTTTCCCAGCTATGTATCTTTAGGAGGTTGGAATTTCTAATTACGCTTTAACTGGAACAACATATTGTAGCAGATTGAATGCAGATGGAAACATGAGAGTCCAGCTGTCTTAAGTCAGACAGAAAAACGATTTACAGTAATGTAAAACAGTGCCACTTGTCTCACTGAATTTTTATTGTTTGGGTAAATACATTTATTTTTCAGAAAAATGTTATTTATGTTAACATGTAATGAGTATATTGTCATTGAAAAATGAATAAATATTTTAAAGTCTCAGTTTTAATTTCTAGCAGGGAAAGTTTTAGTAGTTAAAAGCCACATAGACGAGCTTTTGGTGGTCTTAAGTAATTTGTAAGAGGATGAAGGGGTCCCCAGACTGGGAAGTTGGGAACTGCTGAGTTAGCAGCGGGCTGGCTGCGTGGCAGCCTGTCACGGGGGGGAGAATGGGAGCTTCGATGTGCCATGATCACATTCCACATCTCTCCTCGTGACACATTACTTAACTTGGTTGGGCAAGTTTTAATCTCTCTGAGACCTGGTTTCCTCCCTTGTAAACCGGCAATAATAAAGCTGTATTACTTGTTGAATAGTTGATGTTGTATTTTAAATGTTTTCATTAGGTGTTTTAATGTCAGGCATGACTATCTCCAGTCATTCCTTTGAAAACAGGCTGGGAAATTGAAGAGGTTAGCTCCTGCCCATATGAATAAAGTATTCATGTCTAAAACCTTTTCCTTTGAACCTTTAGACACATTTTCAACTGTATGTGTAAACTTAAAATTTTACAATTAGAAAAGCAATAAAACTGGGGCACCTGGGTGGCTCAGTGGGTTAAGCCTCTGCCTTCAGCTCAGGTCGTGATCCCAGGGATCTGGGATCGAGCCCTGCAGGGAGCAAGGAGCCTGCTTCCTCCTCTCTCTCTGCCTGCCTCTCTGCCTACTTGTGATCTCTGTCTGTTAAATAAATAAATAAAATCTTAAAAAAAAAAAGGCAATAAAACTAATTCAGAACATTTACTTAGGCATGATGAGGCAGATGGTAATCCTATAAAAAGATGGCATATATTTTTGGAAGTGCAAACAGAAAAACAGATACTCTTAAAACTTCCAGAGTGATCTTTGCCTAGAAAATGAAAGGAAGAGATAAAAGGCCATATGGCCTAATAGAACTTTTTACAGTATTTTAGTGTCCAGGATTGATTTTTGTTTATTTAATGTTAATGTTGAGTTGCATATGGATTGGTAGTTGAAAAAGGAATAATTATCAAGTAGATAATTACAAAGTACTTTTACTCTGGCTGTCAGTCTTTTTTTGTACAAAAGGGATGCAGTAATGGGAATCAGAGCCATTTGAACCCTAAGTTTAGTGGGGTTCATCTAAACGGGAGCCCCCGTTACGTGGCCCGTCAGAATCAGTCACCAGTTCTGCTGCGGGCGCAGCTGTGTGGACGTCACGTTGCCTCTCGCCGTGGAGCAGTGTCCTCCTCCCTTTCCCTGCCGTGTTCACTCAGCACAGTTTCTTGAGTGCCTTTTTGGGGCCAGGTGTGTGCTAGGTGCGGAGGATAAAACGGTCAAAAAAAATGAACATGCTCTTTGCTTTCATACTGAGTATAGATCGTCATTAATCACCTGTTAATAGAGACAGAGGTGAGCACACATCCCAGAGGAGAGTTCGAGGCCGGAGAGGTTCTGCCGTCCCGGACTTGGGGGGTTTCACCCTCAGGAAGAGCAGCATGTGGTTCCTTGAGGAACTGCTGGTACAGCTGAGGCGTGAAGGAGTTCGTTGGCGAGGAACATGAAGGAAACATTTCCAGTCACAGAGGCGGTACGTCAGAAGTTCTGTGTCGAGTGGGAATGTGCTGAGTATGAATGCTCTCAGTGTGACTGCAGCAGCAATCAGGGAAAGAACGGCCACGCCGCGCTAAGGAGTGAAGTGACTTTTTCGTAAATAATGGCGAATTACGGCTTGAGGTGGCGGTGGCCCGGGTACCTGATCGCCGTGCCTGGTGAGGCTCGCGTGTCGGACGTGGGCTTACTCGTGGGGGCTGAGCGTCTCCTGCGCCCTCGGTATGGCCCTCGACTCTCGGGGGGCAGCAGTGGGTAACACGGAGTTGAAGCTCACACCCTGCGGCGTCTGGAGGGGGAGAAGGCACAAGGAGCGGGGAGTGCCCCCGCGTGCTAGGGGGAAGGTCCCGCGACGCCGTGGAGGGGCTGGGCTGCAGTTCCCCTGCCGGGTCGGGCCACGTCTCACGGAGAAGGTGACAGCGGAGCAGAGACTTGGGGGAAGCGAGGGGTTCGCAGGGTGGCGGCCGCGTGTCGGGCGTGGTCTCGGAGTGTCAGCTGGGGGAGACGGCGAGCGGGGGACCGGGAGGGCACATGGTGGCGGGCTCACCGCGTCGAGACTTGTGCTTTTTCGTGAGGCAGGTGGGAAGCATTTGGGGTGTTACTCTTGTAGTTTGTCCATTGAATTCCAGAAAAAGCAGAGTGTGGGCAGGTCAGGGTATATACCGCCTCCATACAGGCTGCCCCGATCCTCCACCGTTCTCTTTCCTGTTCAGGCCCGCTTTCCCAGTCGGGTCTGGAGCTTTCTTCGGCTTCCATACCTACTTTGCAAAACTTACCTAATTACGGATCTCTAAAGTGCAGGCTTACAGCGTGTGGCACGTCCTCCAGATATTTTCCGCCCAGCCCCGGGATGAGTCTGCATGTGTTTCTCCTGTATTACCTGTGTCTGCACACCTTCGCATGTTTCTAGCATAATGACTAGTGTGTTCTTAACTGCGGACCCAGAAGGGTTTGCAGCTCCAAATGTTTCCTGGCAGAGATCAGGTTTCAAGTGATTAGCAATTTTTAATGAAGTTGAATGTTAATGTCACTAAAATTACATCACAAAGTGGGGCATTGTCAAGAATGACTTGTAAATGGAAATTAGATATTAATAAAACCTTTGTATGCAATTGACTCATGTTTGACTCTCTCCAGTGTTCATATGTTGAACCTGAAATTCTCTCAACCCAACTACTGCTGGGAAATTAGAGTGTGGTGTACCAGGGGAAGACCTGTAGTTCTCCCAGAACTACGAACTACGCAAGTAGTCCCAAGTGATTGTTTTAGCATCTACATTTTATGAAAAAAGTGTTCATCTATTTTTTGAGTAAGGTAATGGGAGACCCTGGGTTTTGTTTTTGATTTTGTTTTTGCCATCCCAAGTTACAGTTCTAGTGGGTTTGTATATGGATGTATTTTGAGGAGGAGGATATGTGGGCTCACAACTGGGAAATGCATACTTAAACTAGAACATGTTGATACTTGAAACCTTTTTTTTTAAAAGATTTATTTATTTTTAGCGTGGTCACACGTTAAAGGGGGAAGGAGCAAAGAGAGAGGGAAAGAGAGAATCTCAAGCAGACTTTCCGCTGACCGTGGAGCCCCACCTGGCACTCAGTCTTAACAACCCTGAGATCATGACTTGAGCCAAAATCAAGAGTCAGGCCCTTATCCGACTGAGCTACCCAGGCGCCCCGGAAACCTTTTCATTCCTCTGAACACACTTAGAGTCAGACTCAAATACCTTGATGTGTCATCTTATGCCCCACTCCGCACCATACACTTGAGGCGCCGCTGGATTCTGTGTTTGCATCTGCAGTTCCCACCTCAGCCCAAAGCTTGCCCCTCCCTCAGTCCGGAACGTTCTCTCCGCCTCAACCTTGCTTTGCATGACTGGCGTCGGCGTAAATATTGGCTTGTTAGAGAGGCCTTGGAGGGGTCTTCAGTGTTTATGGAACCTAGAGTAGGAACCCCCGGTATTCTCTGATTGCTTCCTTTCCTTCATGGTGTCTCTCGCACTCACTAATTATTGTGTCTCCCTTGGTTTACTTGTTTCCTGTCTGTGCTGCCCAGACCGCCTCTCCCCATGTAGTGGCCACCGTGATGGACTGGGCTCTGTTACTCTCAGAAGCTGTTCCTTCTACTGAAGACAGACTTTGTGGGTCAAGACTCCTCTGAGGATCTGATGATAGTGATGAAAAGTACAAGGACAGAATGTTTAGTCCAAGTTCAGGGGCTCCTCAGAGCCACTAAGACCTGCTTGCGGCTTTCACCCACATCTCTACATAGGGCAGTCAGGGAGCAGCTGGGAAGCAAAGTGAAGAGTCACCGTATACTCTCGCCGTCTTTTTGTTTACAGTCTAGTCTGACTGACAGCTTTTAATTGTTGGTCGCACTCAAAGTTTACGGCTTGAGGATACTGTATCAGACTGTCTCAGGCCAGCCTTTTCCTGTCATTTCTTTGACCTCTCTTGGAGCTCACAGATGTCCTCTCTTAGTTTTGTATCAGTTGAACTTCTCTGAGATCTGATAGAGTATCTTACACACGGCAGCTGGGGGGAAGGACCGTAGAGAGCTTTATGAATAACAGCTTACAACAAAAAGGAAGTCCGAAGTGCCTACTGTAAGATTCATTTACTACGTACAACTTTTATTTCCTGATGATAGCATAATTCAGTGTATTGGTAATGCCAAGGATGCTCAATTTTTAAAAGCAAATTTTTTATTTTTTAGATGTACTTCTGTAACTGTGTGGAAGTAAGTAATGGGGGGGTGGCATTTAGTATTTTTACTTCTTTCTGTTAACTAGTATATTTGATAGCATTTCTTCAGTAGTCTTTCCATGAGGGAACACAGAACACATGCCATGTGGAAGTATGGGACTAGATTCTGTGTGGTAGATCTTGTCATGATCGGCAGGTATTTTCCGTGTGGCCTTTTTAGATGGAATTGCCAGTCCTGCATCATTTGTAATAATGACTTTTGATTTTGTAGATCAGCTGCTCCATTTTGATAAGAGGAGATTTAGCCAGTTTTGTACAGTATGATTTCCCTATCCCATCATTCCTATCATTTACTTAATAGTCAAGGAATATTTATTTGGTATCAAAGATTTTAAACAGATAATAATAAAGATGTAATGGTAGTTCCTGGTTAGGAATAGAAAAATGAATGAGACATGGTCTCTATCTTCAAGCACTACCATCTGGGGAATAAGATAGGAATAGAATGCAAGCAGTTCTAGGTCACTGTGTGACATACTACTAAATAAACGCAGGTTGAGTTCGGAGAAGGGAGAGAGAACTCCCTTCTGGAGGGTGATCAGAGCAGATTTAAGGAAGAGGAATATTTTTTTAAGGAATTCTCTGAAAGGTAGATTAGGAAAAAGAAAGAGAACTTTTGCCAGGAGGAGGGAATAGCATAACCAGGCACAGAAGCAGGAAAACAAAAACCTTTGTTATTAAGATCGGAACTGAACTAACACTTTATACTATTCCTAGAAAATTAACTGGACTTGAGGCTGTGGGTCAGATTTTAGGTTGATGTACATGTTTGGGTTTGAGAGATGTTGAAGTGACAGACCAGACAGACCATATATAAGCCATTCTGGTTACTGATCTGTTGACCTACCTAGTTCGTGGAGAATTTGCTGATTTTCAAGAATTAATGCAAACATGGGGTGCCTGGGTGGCTGAGAGGGTTAAAGAATTAATGGAAACAGTACTTTCTTTGCAACATCCCTGTTACTGGGGTTGAACATGTTTGTTTTGTCTCATGTTTGCATCCTTTAGTTTTATATTTTATAGCTATTGGTAATTAAGTTTTCTTAATCTCTGTGTGAATTGATGCCCAGTTCTTTTATGAACAAAATTGGATTCATTGTGCTAGTGAGCCAGAAAATTATCACTAACACAGGAGGTTTTATTAGTCTTCAGGTCACCATTTCAGCCTGTTGAGACAAATAAATGCAATTTCTACTGCTATGAAGAATTGTACTTAAAAGTTCTCTCGGGGGCGGGGGGCACCTGGGTGGCTCAGTGGGTTAATCCTCTGCCTTCGGCTCAGGTCATGATCCCAGGGTCATGGGATCGAGCCCCACATTGGGCTCCCTGCTCAGTAGGGAACCTGCTTCCCCCTCTCTCTCTGCCTGCCTCTCTGTCTGCTTGTGACCTCTCTCTCTTTCTCTCTGTGTCAAATAAATTAAAAAAAAAAAATCTTAAAAAAAAAAAAGTTCTCTCTGGAGTTGCCTGAGTGGCTTATTTGTTAGGCATCTGCCTCCAGCTCGGGTTGTGATCCCAGGGTCCTGGGATCAAGCCCCACATCGGGCTCCCTGCTCAGTGGGGAGCCTGCCTCTCCCTCTGCCTGCTGCTCCTGTTCATGCTCGCTCTCTATCAAGTAGATAAAATCTTTAAAAAAAAAAAGTCCTCTCTGATTAAGAGAAGTTAGTGGATGCTTTGGTATACTTATGTTGTCCTGTTTTTCTTAGCTTCACAAAAGAATTTGACAGATGACATCTCAGTCCCTTTGTGGTATCTTTTGAACAAGTTTGATTCTATTTTTACGCTTTTATTTTTTAAAGTAATATCTACCCCCAACATGGGGCTCAAACTGATATGAGACTCCAAGATCAAGAGTCACATGCTCTTCCCACTGAGCCAGCCAGGTGCCCCGATTTTATTCTTTATCCTTTTTTGTGCCTTAAGACATTTTATTCCTGTTTTTAGTATATGTGCTGCCAAAGTGAGCACTTAGACATTTTATTTCTCTCTCAAAGTCTTAAAGATATTTTATATTTTGTTTCAACTAAAATGAAATTTTCACTCTTAGATCTTTAATCTACTCATAATTTATTTCTACTGCTGGTGTGAGGTATGGAATCCAGTTTTCTTGTTTTTCCAGATGTATAACCAGTTGTCTTCGCACTGAGGACTGAATTGTGTCCTTTGCCATCGGTTTGCCTTCTGTCATGTGTCCGGTTTCCGTGTATGCATGGACCTGCTTCTGTGTGTGATAGTGTTTCTTTATTTGCAAATATTTCTCCAGATATTTCCATGGTGCATGCACATGTAGTATTACAGCATTACTTTATGTTACTCTGGAGTGGTATTTAGTTGCAGCAGAATGTATGACTGACTTTCAGGCATTTTTTTTTTTTAAGATTTTATTTATTTACTTGACAGACAGAGATCACAAGTACTCAGAGGCAGGCAGAGAGAGAGGAGGAAGCAGGCTCCCCACTGAGCAGAGAGCCCAATGTGGGACTCAATCCCAGGACCCTGGGATCATGACCTGAGCCGAAGGCAGAGGCCTTAACCCACTGAGCCACCCAGGCGCCCCACTTTCAGGCATTTTTAAAACTTCATACTGTCATGAAGGATGTGCACATGCAGTGTACAGATTTTCATGGAGCTACATACGCTTGCCTTCCTAAAATGTTTCTATAGCAAGGCAAGTTGATATGATAATTAGTATGGAAATTCTAAGTGTGGTACGTTTCGTGACATCATTGGTTGATGACTCCCGCAGCGGTTGCATAGTTGGGGGTGCAGGGTGTCACGGTCCTGGGTCAGGACTTGCTCATCCACAAGCCCATGGATTGGGCTCATGTGATGCAAACACACAATATTGATTTTTACCAGAAAGCCACTTTGTACATTTTTACTTACTATTTATTATTTCTATGATACACAGGATATTGGCTCCTTTCTGTTGTTCTTTTTTCTTGTTGACCTTTTAAAATTTCAACATAATTTACATGTATTGTGTAAGAGAAGAGCTTATTTTACTTAACTTGTGTTTCATATCTGCTTCTTTCTAGTGATCGTAATTCATCTTTATCATAGAGCAACAAAATCTCTAAAATTCTGCTGCGTGGTGGTGTTATACTTAGAGATGTACCTATCACAACCACAGTGTGTGGATGATTATTCTTTTTTTTTGTTTTAAGATTTTATTTATTTATTTGACAGAGCGAGATTACAAGTAGGCAGAGAGGCAGGCAGAGAGAGAGAGGAGGAAGCAGGCTCCCTGCCAAACAGAGAGCCCGATGCGGGACTCGATCCCGGGACCCTGAGATCATGACCCGAGCCGAAGGCAGAGGCTTAACCCACTGAGCCACCCAGGCGCCCTGGATTATTATTCTTATCGGAAGAGATTACATGTTGGAATCTGTCTTTGGCTACAAAACCTATGTGGTCTACTCAGAAGGAGTGACTTGCCAACTAAAGTATATTGTTACATTCTCCATTTCATGTTTATAAGTGGTCATATTTTTGTTAAATTAAAATTGTTAATAACTTAAATATTACATGTTTATGCTTAGGTGGAAGATAATGGTACTTGTATAGTGAGTTCATCTAATAGACAACTTAGTATGTTTAAAAGTAACTGGCCCTCCAAGTACATATATGCATTTTATTTATTTATTTATTTATTTATTTAAAGATTTTATTTATTTATTTGACAGACAGAGATCACAAGTAGGCAAGAGAGGCAAGCAGGGAGAGAGAGGAGGAAGCAGGCTCCCTGCTGAGCAGAGAGTCCGATGTGAGGCTCAATCCCAGGACCCTGGGATCATGACCTGAGCCAAAAGCAGAGGCTTTAACCCACTGAGCCACCCAGGCACCCCTGCATTTTATTTTTTACAACTTGCTTGAAAACATAGTACATGACAGTAAGACTTTTTAAAATTGCTTTTTCCTTTATGGAGATGATATTGCTGATCCCTTGATAGATTGTCTGATGTGAGTGGCTTTTATTAAAAATGATTTCATTCAGATTCTGTGCACACAGTAACCAAATCCTATCTATCTGTAAACGTTTGTAAGATGTCTCTCCTCTTAGTTCCCTTCGTGTTATCATCAGTATATTACTAATAGGTTTGTCTTAAAAGTTGTCCATTCATACATCTCTCTGTGCTACTAGATTATGAGGCCGTAAACGATTTATTAATCTGCGCATGACCATACAGTGCTGGGTATGTAGCAGGGACTTCGCAAATGCATAGTGAATTTGTGAATGTCATCAAGCTTAGAGCTTTTTTTCTTTTGCCAAGAAACAGAGTGGTGCTAAACTGATGGGTGGGGAGAATCTTGCTCTTAGTTTTATTAGCATTTTGCTCAAGTCAAGCTAATCGTCTTCTTTTAGGACATTATACTTTGATGGTTGCAGAAACTGCAGAGCTTGGACAGAGAGGAAATAAAACGTGTCGTTTAAAACAGGAATGTCTTTGCAAGGCAGGTACTACTGTTACCAGTATCACTTCTGGGGCCAAAAATTTTCCCTATAAAATGATATTCAGAAGGTCTTTACAGAGTTAAAATCCTATCTTTTCTATGATGGAATGTTTTATAAGATAGTTTAGAAAACATGTTTTTGGATACAGAAGTAAAAATTTGCCAGGGGAAACTTCAAAAAAAAAAAAGAAGAAGAAGAGGAGGAAGAAATAATCATTCTGGAAATATGCTTCATAATCTTCTTCAGAATAGACCGACCCTTAGACCTGCGTGGCTTCCCCTGGGTGTGCCCCAGAGTGAGCAGGTCTCAGGCTGTGCTGGGCACCGGGAAGCTGAGGCGGGAGCCTTCTTGGGGAACCCGCCGGCATACGGGGACATCTCTAGACTTGCAGGTCCTCGCAGATGATAGGATTCTAATGTGTTCTTACAGATGATGAAATACTTGAAAGTGTATAAACTATTGAGGAATCAGCCAGGCTTGTTACTCTGCCAGTTGGATCTGGTGTCATCGTCACTGAGCCTGTGCTGCTGGGGACGCAGGGGACAGCGGCCGAGCGTCGCTCCGGCAGAGCGTGTTCGTGTTAGGCAAGACGGGGACGTGGACTCTCTCTCACAGGCGAGGTGCGAAAAGGAGAGAGGAAGAGTAGGGTTTGTTCTTGAGGCTTCCTGAGGTGTTTGTCAGACGCTGGCGCCGGGGACCGCGGGCTCTTCCTGCGGGGCGGGGGGGGGGCGGGGCGCCCCGCGCAGACGGCACCGACCTTGCTGCCGCCACACGCGCGTCCTCCCTCAGAAGCTAAAGGCTTGAAACAGTAAAATAAAACGTGTGTGGAAATATTTCGTAATGTGACTTTTTAAAAACTGTACGTTTTATTCTTCTAGAGGAAGGCTCCGGAGGGTCTGTGAGGCCGGACGAGTCCGTAGATGCAGCATCGCGGCCTCTCCGGGGGTGTGAGGAGAGCTTTCCGGAGAGCGAGTGAGCCTCGGGCGGGGGAGCGCGTCGCCATGAAGAAGATCAGCCTCAAGACCTTCCGGAAGTCTTTCAGCCTGAACAAGAGTAAGGAGGAAACGGATTTCATGGTGGTGCAGCCGCCCGCGCTCGCCGGCGACTTCGGGAAGGACGAGCCCTTGTTCGGCGGCTGCTACGGGAAGGAGCTGGCCGGCTGCGACCTGAGCGGCGACGACGAGAAGGGCGGGAAGGGCCGCCCCAAGAGCGAAAGCCTCATGGGTACGTTGAAACGGCGGCTGTCGGCGAAGCAGAAGCAGAAGGGCAAGGGCGGCGCGGCGTCCGGCGGCGCGGCCGACGAGGACACCTTCTCCTCCTCGTCGGCGCCGCTGGTCTTCAAGGACGTGCGCGCGCAGAGGCCCATCCGCTCCACGTCGCTCCGCAGCCACCACTACAGCCCCACGCCGTGGCCGCTGCGGCCCACCACCTCGGAGGAGACGTGCATCAAGATGGAGGTGAGGGTCAAGGCCTTGGTTCACACGTCCAGTCCGAGCCCGGCCCTGAACGGGGTTCGGAAGGATTTTCACGACCTGCAGTCGGAAACCGGGTGCCCGGAGCAGAGTAACTCGCTCAAGGGTTCCGAGTCCCCGCACGGGGACCTGCACCTGCACCTGGAGGAGCACGTGCCTGTCGTTATCGGACTTGTGCCTCAGGACTACATTCAGTACACCGTGCCTTTAGACGAGGGCATGTACCCTCTGGAGGGGCCGCGCGGCTACTGTCTGGACTCCTCCTCTCCCATGGAGGTCTCCGCCGGCCCTCCGCAGGTGGGAGGCGGCGCCTTCGCCGAGGACGAGGATCAGGTAGAGCGGGACCTCGTGGTGGCCCCGGAGGTCTTCGTGGAGCAGGCGGTGAACGGCCTGTTGGTCGGCACCACCGGAGTCCTGCTGCAGAGCCCGCGGGCGGGTCACGACGACGCCCCCCCGCTCTCACCGTTGCTACCTCCCATGCAGACCAATCCAGTCCAAAGGAACTTCGGTGGGCTCGCCGGCACGGACGCCCACGTGGCCGAAAGCGTGCGCTGCCATTTGAATTTTGACCCCAACTCTGCCCCCGGGGTGGCGCGAGTGTATGACTCGGTGCAGAGTAGCGGCCCCATGGTTGTGACGAGCCTTACGGAGGAGCTGAAAAAACTGGCGAAACAAGGATGGTACTGGGGACCCATCACGCGCTGGGAGGCAGAAGGGAAGCTGGCGAATGTGCCAGATGGCTCTTTCCTTGTTCGGGACAGTTCTGACGACCGTTATCTTTTGAGCTTGAGCTTCCGCTCCCATGGCAAAACACTTCACACGAGAATCGAACACTCCAATGGTAGGTTTAGCTTTTATGAACAGCCGGACGTGGAAGGACACACGTCCATCGTTGATCTAATTGAGCATTCAATCAGGGACTCTGAGAATGGAGCTTTTTGTTATTCAAGGTCTCGGTTGCCCGGATCTGCAACTTACCCGGTCAGACTGACCAATCCCGTGTCACGGTTCATGCAGGTGCGTTCTTTGCAGTACCTGTGTCGTTTTGTTATACGTCAGTATACTAGGATAGACTTGATTCAGAAACTGCCTTTGCCAAACAAAATGAAGGATTACTTACAGGAGAAGCACTACTGAAAGATTACGAGAACCCTGCATCTTGCACTTTGGGAGTAAGAAAAAGAGATTGAAATACAGTTTACAAACTTACATTGCTATCAAAATCTTTTGCTGCCATACTATTTCAGTTTTATGTGTAAAAGTAATCAATTTGTTTAGGGGTGGGGAAGTGTCAGCAAGGTGTCTTGGGTTTATTTTGGTTCTTTAAAGAGGGAAGTCTTGCGGTTTTGGAAGTGTGAATTATCTTTCATAAATGTGCAGAATAATCACAATGTGAATGATCAGATTCTCCTTGACCACCCCCCCCAGTCCTTTGCTGCTATCCACTGTGATTTTTATGCATTAAAAGCACATTTCATGTGTATTCAACCCTAAGTAAAGTTGAATGAAACTTACAGAATGAATATTGTTACGTCTCTTTAAATGGCCCGTTTTCAAAGATCGTGTTGAATAAACATACCCATATGAAAAAACGCAGAATTTACACATACACTGAAAATGATTTTTAATCTTGTACTTCAGAAGGATTTATTTAGAACTATGATTTGACATAATCTTGGGTATTGGAATGCAGATCTGCAACATAACTTCTACAACACTTATTTCCAAATTGTTTTTGAGGTTGTGCTGTTTTTGGGTTGTGAAAAGTTGAATTTTTCTGTTGCCTTCATTTTCATCTTGTGGTTTGTCTATTTTAATAAATGGCCTTACATGAAAAAAAAATCATAAAGAAGTGTATACCACCAATTTAGAAATTGTTGCCTTTTCTGTCATTAAGCTCTGGTACAAATTGGAATAACGTAAGAAGATCTATGGGACTAGAACTATTATTGAAGAGATACTAGATGATCATAGTTTCCTGTGATAGTAATTTTGTTGTGTTAATTATACTTTCCTTTGGTAAAGTGTTTTATCTGTGATTTCTTTAGTTTAGCCAACATTTTCTTTGGGTGAACTTAATGTAGAACTGACCTTCGTAAAGGACTAGATTCTCTTGTGACATTTAAGTTTATATAAAGTTTTAAATTGATTTGAGTAGAAAACCTTGTTTTAGATTTGGGCTTATATTCTTCTTTTATGTAGTCACTGTTAAGATGTGTTAGATTTGACCCTTCCTTCTCTCCACCAAACAAAACCAAAAAACCTGATGACTTTAGTTGAAAAATTGTGGAACTCGTGGAGCCTCCTGTAAGAAGAATATTAAAACCATATCAGGTATATGGAAGTGTTGTTGCCCACCGTATATACTGCCATTTAAAAATTTGTTTTGTCTTGTTTTAAATTTAGCTAAGTCTGAAGTAAATTGGCAGCCAGCATTAGTTGTTTTATCTCTGATTCAGTTGCTTGGGTTGGGGGACAGAACGGAGTGTGTTATCCCCAGTACTTTGGTTATTTTGGAATTCAGTGTTTATTCGCTTCAGTGAGTGTTTTGGAAGCACCCCATCTAGAAAATGTTTCCACCTCCGATGAAACATATAATTTAAGACATTTCTTCCTTTGCCACTCAGTTTTCCTATCTCTTACCCCTCAATTAAAAGTAAGAGTAAAGCTCTTAGGTCACCCTTAATGGCTTTGTCATTCAGACACGCCAGTGTCCCTGGTTTCTGTTGCTGTTGTTGTTGTTTCTGTTTTTTAGGGTCAGAACTGAAAAATACCAAGAAAAGGCACAATAATACCGTGTTATGGCATTTTGACTTAAAGGGGAAAAGGTACTTAATTTTGGTGGAATGTTGATTGTACCTTGTCGGCAAAGACTCCTCTTTCATTTTCTGATACGTTCTCACCTAATAAGATGGAATATGGAGTATACTGTAATAATATAATTTAAGTGTTCACTATAAGCTATTTGGATTAAGAACTATTACAGAGTTGTAAACTTATCAAATTAATGCAAGACATTTAAACTATTTTTTTGCAAAACTATTTATTTTTAAACAATTTAAAATATATCTAGGGTGAGTTAAAAGTCCCTGTGCATCTATATTAGATGGCAGGTATTGTCACAGAGTCACTGTGTATTAATAATAAATGTTGAAATGGCTTCTCCGTGTTTCTAGAAGCATTTACATGTACTCTTTGTGAGATCATGGTGCACAGAGGTCTTTGGACTGCCCTGAACCCTGTCTTGTCATGTGGGCAAAGCCTGCCCCCCACGTTTTCCTCATGATACCATGTGTTCAAGATCTAGCTATTTAGTTTCAAGTTAAGATTAGTTTGATTTTCATCTAAATGTTTTTAAAATTGTATTTTGTGTTTTATGGAGGGCAAGTCTTGATGCTGTTCTAATTCAGAAAGCCAGTTTATGTGCTTTTCTATAGTCGTAATATAAAATACTTCAAGGTGAAATGCCCTATTCTAATCCAGTTTGAAATTGCTAGGGTCTGATAGTGTACTGATAAAAATAAGAGTATTTGCCAAGAAATTATTTACCAACAAAGGAGTATTGGAATATTTTCTGCTTTTGTGTAGAGAGAACCATTTGGCGTAGGCAGCACAACATAATGTGAGAGACTGGCTTTATAGGATCCTAAAATAAAATAGTCTTTAAAAATGGAAAGGGGAAAAGAGAGAAATCTCTGTCCTGTAGTTTGGCTTAGATACCATTTGGGTAAATTTCTGGATTCTACTGAATGGCAGTTTAGATGGCGCGGGAAAAACCTATAAGTGATTTTTAAAATATGTACTTCTAAAAAATCTGAGCTCGAGGCAAAAAAGAGAAAACAGGAAAGCTGTGTCCTTTTGCCATAGTAAATGAATCAGAGTCGTCTTTTTTTTTAATCGAACATTTTGTCACAAAATGCGATGGAGGCCAGAAGCTAATTCTAGGCTTACTGGGACACTATTAGGCATTTTTATAAATAATAAGAAAGCATAGAAAGTACTTGAAAAATATCTCACTCTTTCTAAGGAAAACTGTTCTCTTTCTACTTGGTGCAATAATCTGAAAATCTAGAAGGTCAAAAACATATCACAGGAAATGATCATAGAACTAAGAATAGTTTTTAAGGAAACTGGCTACAAGGGTAACCATCTTGCTGTTGAAGAAAATCGTGTTCCAAAAGACAAAAATCATTGGCATATAGGAAATAAACACAAAGTATACATTATAATTTCTGAGCCAGTATTAATGAAATGGGATAAAAATTACTAAAATCTTAAATAGATTATACGCAGTGTCCCCGCTAGTGCTACAAATCTAAATATCTTAACAATGCTTTCAGAAACGCTAGTTTTAATCATTCTACATTTCACATTATATATGAGAGATAATTTGTTTCATGAATGATTCAGAATAATATATATTAAATCCTAATGGCTTATCATCGAATGTGAAGTCAATTTGAAAATGAAATCACACTACCAGCAATAGACAGTTTTGTTGAAAACTCTAATAAGGAGCAATTACCAGTTCCATAAATAACTTTAAAATTCCAAAATAAAGTATTGGTACGTTAGTTATCACAAATTTGGTTCCTTTTGCTACTTTTTAAAATCCTATTAAGGGTTTTTTTTAATAAACATTCTTTTTATTGATCAGTCATAATATGGGTGAATGTGTAGTTGCTGTTTCTGAAAAGTGATCCAAACTCCACATCCAGAGATGATGAAAAATTCTTACATAATTTTATAATAAGTATACATGTTGGATTAAAGAAATTTTATAGTCGTTGGAGTGCCATGAAATTAATACTTGCAATCCAGATTGCTGTAGTTTACACTTTTTCTGTATGTTTCAAATCAGGTGTGTACCATTTGTACTGAGAACACCACAGAATGAATTATCCAAAGTCCATTGATTTTAATATGTGTTTTGGTTTGTAAACAAATTATAGTAATTTCTTGCACATTTTTGGAAATTAATTGTATAAGAATTTATGTATCTGCTTCTAGATACAGTGTGTAAATAAAAATTTCGTTCACAAGATCTGCCTTGTAGTCTACTTAATAACCTGGATACAGAGTCTGAAGTTTAGTTAAATCGGGTTAACTAGTTAGTTTCTGGATGCCCCATAAACTGGGCAGAGACTGGAGGGTAGGGACCAGCAAAATTAGTAAAAAATTAGGAAAAGAGTGAAATAGCTTTGCTCGTGGGAGACGTGAAATGATTTAGTAATCAACTAATGTTAATTACTGTCCTAAAAGTCTTCAACATAGAGCTGGGAGTTAAGCAGGCAGAACATCTGTGAGACCAAGACTACTTAAAATGAGTGTAGTAGTAAAACTTCACTGGAAGAAGGTTGTGCTGAAACATCTTTTAAAAATTTTGACTCTTGTTTTCTTCTTTTGCATGATTTGTCTTGCTAATGGGTGATGTACATCAGTTCGTCTGTTCCCACTCTCCCTCCCCCCGAAGCCTTCTCCCCAAAGTCCATGGCGCAGTAATGCCTAGGCCTGACACTGGCAGAGAACCCAGTCGTAGTGGCATCTGAGTAAGTATGTTTCTGAGCACAGCTGACTTTGCACCCAAACTCCTGGGGTTATACTTTTAGTCTTCAACTGCATTTTCCCTACTTAGTACCAGGCAGCTTTGCAACCTCCTCTAAGGAGTTAGAAGTCCTCTTGGGAAAGGCTCCCTTAAGAGTGTAAAAAGCCAAAGAGTGGTTGGCCAGAGCAGGGGTTATTTCTATACGGTTTATGAACAGGGCCAGCTGTCTTGCCTGGAGGTCACTTTGGGCCATCAAATCCTGCCCTGGGCCTAGGTCACAAGCGAATTTATAAAATGTTCTCTTAAGTACATGGAATTAAGGGTGCCTGGGTGGCTCACTGGGTTAAGCGTCCAACTCTTGATTTTAGCTCAGGTCATGATCTCAGGGTTGGGAGATCGAGCCCTATGATAGGCTCTTTGCTGAGTGTGGAGTCTGCTTAAGATCTCTCCCTCTGTCCCTCCCCTGCTCTCACACTCATGTGTGCACGCTCTTTCAAAAAAATATACACACAAACACACATATGTATGTATGTATTTTCCATATATGTGTGTGGAATTCTACCCAAGGTTCTTACTAGAGAAAGCCTCTTCCCTTGTGCAGATAATCTGCTCTCTGGCCCTGCCTTACCCCTAACAAGTTTTTAAGTAGGCTCCATGCCCAGCTCGGAGCCCAATGCACGGCTAGAACTCACAACCCTCAGATGGAATCCTGAGCTGAGATCAAGAGTCAGACACTTAACTGACTGAGCCATCCAGGTGCACACCCCTAGCAATTTTAGGAGATGGCATCTCTTCTTCCACTGAGAACTCATTCTCAAGCCACTTGTTTACCTCCTGCATTTGCCACAAACCATTTCCCTCTCCCCACTGTAGACCTTGGCATTCTTGTTTTCTTGTGACTGGCAAGTGGTGAGCACCATTTGCCCCAGAGAATCACCGTCCTCATAGTGCTGTGGGGTGTAACCATTGCCTAGAAAACAAAGGGATGTATATCTTGTAATACAGAAGAATCCATTGTTCTGCAATATATGGGTTCTGGGATCTCCTGGAATCAATAGGTGAAAATGGAGAGCTGAGTTTTACATCATTCATCTCTTAGTAAAATAATAGCGAACTTAAATTGTGCTAATGTATGTACTACTAACTCTTACTTAACATATATTTTATATCCTTGAAATAGCCCACTGTGAGGCAGCACCTTAGCATCATAAAAAAAGAAAACTGATGCAAAGGTGAACCTTGGAAGGTCACAAAGATACCAAGTGACGGAACTGGCTTACAAACTCAACGCTGTTTGGTTCCAAAATCCATGCTGTCATCCAGTATGATATACTTCCTCTACTTGGTGTTTTCTGTTGTTTAGAATATTTATTTCTGATGTCGGGGGAAACCTTAGCAGAAGCAAATGAATTGCCTACTGCTTTCTCCTCCAGAGGACTACTTTAGCTTAAACAAAGATGTTCTGTCCGGGCACTGGCAGGTAACCGTTTGTGGGGACTGACTTGTGTATCTTATGGGCTTCATCTTATCCTGAGGAAGGGAACATGGCTTTCCCTTGCATGGCCTTGGAAAGGTTCACTTAAAAGAAAACTCTGATATGCTAATATAGGAACACGATTAGGTAAAGTTGAATTGTAACTCTTGGGAGGACTTCTCCACGTGTTTGGTGCATAAGGGAAAATGTTACTTCTTTTTTGCTTATGTGTTTGATCAGATTGCCCGAGACACTTGTTGTGCCCTGTTGTGCAAGGAGCCACAGTTTTATGCTTTCTAGCAAACAAAAGAAACCATCCACCCTTTCTTTCTTATTTCATATACCCATGCTCAGCCATTTCTCTTAAACTTCCTGCCATTTTGTAGTAAGCACATCCTGAACAGGAACTTCCTTCTGGAAGTAGTTGTAACTATACTTAACACTCTACATTCTAACTTCTTGGCCTGCACCTAAATGGATGGGGAAAAAGTCACCATCTCTATTCCTATGGTAATCGTTATGATGAATTCCAGGTAAATTCCCTTCCCCACTTATGGAAAATAGCCATTTATATTATACCTAGCCCAGTATCATTAAAACAGAAATAATCTCTTTGTTATAAACTTTGAATAGTTGTCCTAAATCAGCACATATGACTAGCCTGGCAAATTTAGAACAATTAACTGAAACTGAAAATAGCTAAACCCTATTTAAAATGCATTTCAGGGGTGCCCAGGTCACTCAGACGGTTAAGTGTCTACTCTTGGTTTCGGCTCATGTTGTGATCTCAGGGTCCTGAGATCAAGTCCTGCATTGGGTTCTGTGCTCAGTGGGGAGTCGGCTTGAAGATTCTCTTCCTTTGCCCTTCCCACGACTCTCTCTAAAATAAATAAATAAATCTTTTGAAAAATTGCATTTCAGTGTTTACAATGGTGTAAATCTGAAGGCAATGAATTCTCTCAACTTTTGTTTAACAGAATTATCTTCATTTTACCCTTTGTTTTTGAAAGATATTTTCACTGGGTATAGAATTCTAGGTTGACCTTTTCCTTTGCTCTGTAACTACTTTTAAAATATCATACCATTGTCTTCTGGACCCTGTTCTTGCTGATGATAAATCAGCTGCCATTTGCACTGTTCTTTCTCTGTAAATTATGTGTAATTCTTTCACTACTGACCACCACACACTTTTAAGATTTTTCCTTTTCTTTACTTCTTTTTATATTTTAGTTTTTCTTTGTCTTTATTTTTTAGTAGTCCAATTATTGATGTGCTGAGGTGTGGTTCTCTTTGTATTTATCCTACTTGGATTTTGTTGTGTTTCTTGGATCTGTAAATCTTTTTTTTTTTTTCTTTTGCTAACTTCAGGAAATTTTTCATCATTATTCCTTTAACTTCTTTTTCTATCCCTTTCTTGTTCTTTCTCGGTAGACTTCCAATTTCATGTGTATTAGACTGATACTTTCCTAAATATTGAAACTCTTTATTTTTTCAAACATTCTCTTACCTCTTCATATTGTATCATTTTTATTGATCTATCTTTGAGTTACCTAAACCTCCCATCTGCGATTTCCAGTTTGTTGGTTACGCCTAGGTAGTAAATTTTTAATGGTATTCTTTGATTCTACTTTCTATTTGGTTCTATTTGGTAGTTTCCATTTTTCAACTGAGATTTTTTTCATCTGGATCCATTTCTATTGTGTTTTTTCCTTATTGCCTGATTTGCGGTCCTTTGGCCCTATTTTTGTTGTTTGTTGTTTTTAAGCATTCCTGGTAATTTTTGAATTATTTTTTTAACATATAATGTATTTGCCCCAGGGGTACAGGTTTGTAAATGATCAGCCTTACACACTTCACAGCACTCACCATAGCACATACCTTCCCCAATGTCAATAACCCAACCACACTTTCCACACACCCCCTCCCCGCAGCAACCCTCAGTTTGTTCTGTGAGATTAAGAGTCTCTTATGGTTTGTCTCCCTCCCAATCCCATCTTGTTTCATATTTTCCTTCCCTACCCCCTACAACCCCCCACTCTGCCTCTCAAATTCCTCATATCTGGGAGATCATATGATAATTGTCTTTCTCTGATTGACTTATTTCACTCAGCATAACCCTCTAGTTCCATCCACATCGATGCAAATGACAAGATTTCATATCTTTTGATGGCTGCATAGTATTCCATTGTATATATACACCACATCTTTATCCATTCGTCTGTTGATGAACATCTAGGTTCTTTCTATAGTTTTGCTATTATGGACATTGCTGCTATAAACATATGGGTGCACATGCCTCTTTGGATCACTACATTTGTATCTTTAGGGTAAATACCCAGTGCTATTGCTGGGTCATAGGGTAGCTCTATTTTCAACTTTCTGTGGAACCTCCATGCTATTTTCCAGAGTGCCTACACCAGTTTGCATTCCCATCAACAGTGTAGGAGGGTTCCCCTTTCTCTACATCCTTGCCAGCGTCTGTCATTTCCTGACTTGATTTTAAGGGGGGTCTCTTTGCTTCCTGGCTTCTGATGCTTGTTCCCTTTGCTATGTTAGGGAAAGTCTCTACTATAATTTGGTCCAATATACCTTCTGCCCCCTCTCTCTTTTTTCTTCTGGAATCCAGTTATTTTCATATGGTTTCATCTTTTGTTATCACTTATCTCTGAATTCTGGTGCAGTAGTTGTTTGTCTCTCTTTTGCTCAGCATCTTTATTCTCTGTCATTTGGTCTTCTATATCACTAATTCTCTCTTCTGCCTCATTTATCCTAGCAGTAAAAGCCTCCATTTTTGACTGCACCTCATTAGTAGCTTTTTTTTATTTGAACTTGGTTAGATTGTAGTTCTTTTATTTCTCCAGAAAGGGATTTATTTATTTTATTTCTCCAGAAAAGGTTTCTCTAATATCTTCCTTGCCTTTTTCAAGCCCAGCTAGCACCTTGAGAATCATCTTTCTTAACTCTAGTTCTGACATATTACCAATGTCTGTATTGATTAGATCTCTAGCTGTCGGTACTGCCTCTTGTTCTTTTCTTTGTGGTGAGTTTTTCTGCCTTGTCATTTTGTCCAGATAAGAATATACGAACGAGAGAATAAAATGCTAAAAAAGTGGCAATGACCCCAGAAAAATATACGCTAACCAACTCAGAAGAGATTCAAAACTGGGGGAGAAGAAAGGAGGAAAAAAGCAATTAAAATAAAAAATAAAATAGTGTGTGTGTGTGTGTGTGTGTGTGATATATATATATACATATATATATAAATATATTAGACTGGTGAATAGAACAGAGCCACCCACTTGATTTTGGGTGTATTTTGGTCTCTTAGAAGAAACTACCTCCCCAAATTTTAAAGAAAGAAAGACTTCTACATATATGAAAATAAGGGTAAACATGATGAAGGGATGGAATATGACTGTAAAGATGAAAATTTAAAAAAAATTTCTAAAAAAAGAAATTGATAACTTGGTTAGAAAAAGGAAGAGGAAAAAAAAAAAGAATGTGATTGGGCTGGAGACTAGAAAAAGCCATGTGTTAGATTAGGGTATATTTTGATCTATTAGAAGAAACTGTATCCCAAAATTTTTTAGGAAAAAAAAAAAACCTATACATATACAAAAAATAAGGTTAAATACAAAGAAGGGATAAAATATGATTATGATAATAAGGTTTAAAAATATTTTTAAGAAAGATATTGTTAAACTAGTTAACAAACATTAAAAGAAGAAAGAGGAAAAGTTAAAAAATAGAATAAGAAAAAAAGTAAAAATTTTGAAAATTTAACTTTGCAAGACTAAAGGATCATGGGGAAAAGCCATGAATTCTATGCATTGCTTTCCCCTAGCTCTGGAGTTCTGCTGTTCTCCTTGATTGGTGAGCTTGGTCTGGCTGGATGTTCTTGCTGATCTTCTGCAGGAAGGGCCTCTTGCTGTGATTTTCAAATGTCTTTGCCTGAGGTGGAATTGCACCGCTCTTGCCAGGGGCTGGGCTAAATAATCTGCTCAGGTTCGCTCTTGGAGCTTTTGTTCCCTGAACGCTTTTCCAACGGCTCTGGAGGACAGGAATGAAAATGGCACCTCCCAGTCTCTGGCTTGGAGGAGCCAAGAGCTCGGGGCCCCACTCCTCAGTGCCTCCTCAGAGAAAAACAGTCAATCATTCCTGTCTCCCTGGTCTCTGGCTACACTCGGAGCTCACCTGGCCTGTGACTGAGTGTTTTTATCTCTGGCGTACAGCCCCATTTGGAGTCTCCAAAACCAAAAGATTCCTGCCGCACTGTTCCTCCCGGTGGAGGAAGGCGAGTCTCCCCGGATCTGTCACTTGTGGGGTCTTTGCTCAAAGAGCAGTGGTCTGACTGTGCCATGGGTCAGTTTCAGGTAACCCCAAGCTGAGAGCTCACTCTCTGGCTCTGTCTTTGTAGTCGGCTTCCCCACTCCAATACCTGGCAGCTTTGCCACACTCTGCCACAATCTTTCTGTGACCCCACGGGACCTGAGACCACACTGTCCTTGAGAGGGTCTCCTCCCACCACCCCCGGCCTCTGGAGCGATGTCCCTCAGTGGAGCAGACTTCTAAAAGTTCTGATTTTGTGCTCTACCACTCCGTTGGTTGCTGGGAGCTGGCCCCTCCCCCTGCGGTCTATCTTCCTGTCCCTTGGGACTCACTTCTCTGCACGTCCTACCTTTCAAAAAGTGGTCGATTTTCTGTTCCTAGAATTGCTGCTCTTCTTCTCTTCTATCTCCTGCTGAGTTTGTATGTTTGGAATGGTTTGATACCTCTCTAGCTGAACTCCTGCGATCTGATGTCATTTCAGTCTGCTACTCCTCCACCCTCTTATGTCTCACCCCTGGTAATTTTTGTTTGGATGATGAACCTTATGGTTAAAACCTTTTAAGAACTTTGGACTGTTACTCTGATCTTCTGAAGAGGTCTAATTTTCTTCTGGAAGGCAGCTAGGAAATTGGCAGATCATCTTGATTCTTTTGAAACTTGATTGCAAGCGTTGTTAAGTGTGGTCTGTTTAAGGTTATCCCCTTAGTTTTATGACAAAGCCATGCTTCCTGGCCACTCTAGGATCTCAAATTCAAGCTTGAATGTTTACCAAGATCATTCTCCCTTGAACTCCGACCTCTGTTTCCCCAGTAATTCTTAAATGCTAAAGGCTCTGTTTGACTCTTTAGCCACCCTGTTCTGGTTTTTTCCCCAGGGTTCTTTATTTTCTTCAGGAAGGCTTACACTGTCCATGAAAATTTTCAGAGTCAGACAATGACTTGAGAGGACTTTGTGTGAAGATCTTTAGGCTTTTTCTCTGTGATTCTCTTCTTTCTTTGGTTTTGCCCAAATCCAAATGCTTTGACAGCTCCAAATACTGAGTGTTGTCTCTTTATCTGCTAAGACTGCCATTCTGCTTGGACACTTTTCCTATGTTCTGCCTTTTGGAAAATGTGCTTAGGGAAAATGACAGGGTAAATGTGGACCTCCTATGTTCTCCTGCTTTGAGCATTGTAATCTGTCAAATTTGGTTGCTCTCCAGGGCCTTCTTCATGTTTTCCTGTAGTTATTTTTGATGAGATAGTTAATCAGATATGAAATGGTTTGTCATGGCCAGAACTGGAGGTCACTCTCTAACATACTACATGTTTATTTGTTTACATGTTTGCCAGTTTATTCCCTGTTTCACCCCATCTCCCTTTGACTAGAATACAAACTCTATAAGGACAGGCATTTTGTTCAATATCCCCTGATCTAGAATTAATTCAATATGTAAAAGGTGCATAATAAATGTTTATTATATTCAACAATCATGGAACTCAACCTAGTAGAAAAATAGTAGACAAATAAAATTCAGAGTGAACAAATGGTATGACTTTATAAAATGTAAATTTTATTATGCTTTGTATAGCCTCAGTAAACACAGTAAAACTTATCTTAAATAAAATTAAGTGTTCTGTGAGGAGCTGAGATTAGCTATCATATTCTGTAGTGAGGCAGACTCTGAGACATAGGGCCTGATCCTGATAAGAAAATTTGTCTTAGCTTGGGCTGCTGTAACCAATACCATAGACTGGTTGGTTTAAACAGCAGGCATTTATTTCTCACAGTTCTGGAGATTACTAGTTCAAGAGCAAGGTGCCAGGATCCATGTCTGGTGAGGCCTCTCTTGTTGGGTTGCTCACAGCACCATCTTCCTGTGTCCTCACATGGCCTTTCCTCCATACGTGCAGATAGAGAGAGAGGAAGCACGCTCTTTGGGGTCTTTTAAGGACACTCATCCCATCATGGGAGCCCCACCCTCATGCTCTCATCTAAATCTATTTATCTCCCAAAATTCTCACCTACAAATACTGTCACATTAGGTAAGTTTGGAGGTTTCAACATATGACTTTTAGGGGGACACAGGCATTCCATCCATAACAGTTAAGGTGGCTCAGATCCCAGTTGGTAACTGGGAGACCTATTTCTCCAGCTTTTAGCCCGAAGTCTCTTGCCCCATTTATATATCACCAGACTCCTCTCTCCATGGGACCCTCACTTTCTTTGGGTGTTCTGTGCTTAAGCTGAATATGGTACCCAGAAAAGACTATATGCTTATAGGGCCATTTAAAGACACCTCTCAATGTGAGTTCTAAATTACTGTGTTCCTGTGTTCACTAGCTCACCTTCACTAACTGTACGGTATAGTTCAGTGCTAACAATTCATTATTCATTCATTCGTTCACTCAGAACGTATTTACTGAGCTCCTATTATGTGCCAGGACTGTAAAAGTAATTGTAAGGGAGATGAATGTCAAGGAAAGATAGGATTCAGCAAGACCTAAGTTGTTTTGTTTTTGGGAGGTGTTATCTGGAAGCAGAATGTCGTTTACTCCATTGTTAAAGAAGGAATGCCCCTACTTTCCCAAACCAGAGATTCTAATTTTGTGGTTTGGTTGGTGGGTCTCAGGAACTCAAACCTGGAAGTTTGTGCTGTCCTGAGCCTGGTCAGCCATGGTCAGCACATCAACTTTATTCTCTCAAACTTTCCCATGAGGTGGGGAACCTAGCGGCTGGCAGGCCTGGGGTCACATTGTTAGAGTCGTGTCATCAGCAGAGAACTGGAATTTCTTTCCACTAAGGTCCAATAGAGATCCTAGGCAAGACTCCCCATTGCTTAAACTGGATCACATGTTCATGCTTCACCGTGGCCAGAATGATGGGTCACATGGCTACTCCTGTGGTTAGGAAACAGGAATCTGTTCTGAGGGTTGCTCCCTCCTTATTGGGGAAGTGGGGAAGGTAGTATCTGAATGTTTCAGTCTCGAGAGATATGTTAATGAATAAAGAACACCTGCTAATAAAATAAAAACATTTAAATATGTATAAAAATGTAGGTATTTTACCATTAATGGTTTTGTAATAAAATGAACACTTTATATGAAACATATTTAAATATTGTGGTATATTTCACATTCTTTCTATAGAGTAAGAATAATAGAATAAGGTCACCTACTTACAGACATAATTAGGGGTTTTTTGGTTTTTTATTTTTTGGTGGAATAGTGAAATTATCTGGCCTATCAAGGAATAAAGTACCTGGAATGTAGAGATATGAGACAGTATACAAGTGTTGACTATTTCTTGGAAAATTTATGTGAAAACATTTGAAATCTTTTATGTGTCATGTGATTTAAAAATTTTTTATTGATTCATTAATGGCTGAAAAAGCTTTACTGATTGAAAAATTTCCTTTCTGTGCTCATTCTGAGGGAGCTCATCTCTAGTCAGAAATTATTGTGTTATATCTCCAACTACCATTTATTAACCTAATAAATCTAGTGATTGATTATATCACTCAGGGTACATGAGTTTGATAGAGATCAAAGAAAATGTAAAAATCGTGTCAAAATAAAGCCTTTTCTAGTTATTTGGGCCAAGGGAGTGAGACGAAAAGGGAACACACCATTTGGAATTCTTAATTTAAAAATTCAATGATTTTTTTTTTTTAAGATTTTATTTATTTGACAGAGAGAGACACAGTGAGAAAGGGAACACAAGCAGGGAGAGTAGGAAAGGGAGAAGCAGACTTCCCACTGTGCAGGGAGCCCGATGCGGGGCTTGATCCCCAGGGTCCTGGGATCATGACCTGAGCCAAAGGCAGCTGCTTAAGGGCTGAGCCGCCCAGGCACCCCCAAAAATTCAATAATTTTTAAGGAACATTAAGATAGATGAGGAACACAGAGAGGGGAGACTATCTTAACTTTGCTACTGGTCTTACTATATTTAAATTTTAATAAATATTGTCTAAACTAAAACATATTTAAAAATTCAAAAGTATCAGGACGCCTGGGTGGCTCAGTTGGTTAAGCGGCTGCCTTCGGCTCAGGTCATGATCCCAGCATCCTGGGATCGAGGCCCACATCGGGCTCCTTGCTCGGCGGGGAGCCTACCTCTCCCTCTGCCTCTGCCTGCCATTCTGTCTGTTTGTGCTCGTTCTCTCTCCCTCTCTCTCTGACAAATAAATAAAAAATAAAATCTTTAAAAATAAAAAATTTTTAAAAATTCAAAAGTATTTTAATTAAGAACAACTCTGATTAACAATCTTTCAATAGCTAGCAATTTTCAGATATATGATACAGAATAGATGCAAGATTGCCTAAGCATAAAATTTCCTATAGCATCTGCATTGCCAATTTTCATTGTTTTCCTAAAAAAATTGTCTGTGGTGGTATAAAGATTCTGCAGCTGTGCCCAGAATGAACTCTATAGAACATTACCAGGTATTGCTTGTACCTTTTGATCCATTTATGGAAATAAAGAAAAATATTTTTCTTACTGGATTATTTAAATGAGCAACTTTTATGATAACAATTTTAAGAACTTAGTATTGGCTAATGGGCAAAAATTCAATTTTTTTCCTTCTTTAGTTAAATGTTTAGTTATAATGATATTTCTCACAGGCATATGACCCTACAATGGTATTTTGGTTGTTTAAAAGTTCTAGACAAACCCAATCCATAACCAAGAGAACTTTTCCCCCTTTCATTGTCAGGAGATGAATCCACTCTGGATGAAAAACATCCTGTAGTTAATTTGCTTTTACTGTGCTCTTGTGGCCTCCATCTCAGGAATCTTTTAACCCCAACCCAGCCTTTGTTTTTATTCCAGAGATAGCTTTTGTACCAATTCTGTTTGCACTTGTGCGTGTTACTCCAGTATCTAACAAAAACTTCCTTTTCAAAAACAAGAATTGATTTTTTGGGGTAGAGAGTCAATCCCCAAATATTGCCTCCAGTCTTAGCATATGAATAGATTAAAGCTAAAAGGTAATTTAAATTGCTGGAATTATTCCATTAAGGGTTAAAATGCCCAACCCCTTTTTCCTTCCTTTGGTACAGCACTGCTCTTCCTTATGGATCTCCAAATGTAACCATTGTAATGAAAAAAAAAATATGCCAAAGCATGAGGCAAAAATATACATCAATACTTTCCTGGGACCTTGGGGCTCTCAATAAAATGTGCTTGTACATCCTTAAATTACAAAACCAGTTTTTTCATAGTTTTGATAACTTTCTGAGCTGGTCTCTCAATTTACCCAGGCAATGACCTCATTTTCACAACAGAACACCTTTTCAGGAAGCAACAAGATTATGAAATCAAACTTTGACCTGGATCCTTTGATTGTGGGAAAAATATAAATGTAATTCACTTACTAGAAACCATGTAATTTTAGGAGTCTTCAGTTGAGAAGTAGAGCCAAGGCATGGACTACAGAAGTTGATATTTATACTTTGAGGTCTCACTCAAATACTGGCTGCTTATTTCCCCAGAAATGATGTTTGATGGTTGGTTTTGAATGCTTTAAAAAGCAATTTAGTTTCCTCTTTCTTTCCTCTTCTTCCCCCCCCCCCGCCCCCCAGTACTTCTGAGGAAGCAGTTTTTCACTGTTTAGAATTTAAAGACAATTGGTGGAATCCAGAAATTCAGCAAATGCCAAATAGAAAGGGAAATCTAAACTTTTTAGTTTTTAGAACAATTTGGACCAGCTCTTGATTTTTTTTTTTTCTTTCTGCTTTTCTATACTGAAATTCCTGCACATTTACACTGTTTGTAGCCATTTATGGCTTTTCAAGCTGTCTACATTTGCTATGTGATAGAGAGATCAAATATGAATTCTGCATTTAACTGAATTAATCAATGTGAGTTGTTAGTTCAAAGGCATGAAACTGTTCATCTAAGTTCATTAAACATGTAACATTGATCAACTACTAAATTGCTAACTTTCATCATTAATTGATAGAATCTGGATTTTAACCTTGTTAACTGTTTTAGTTGAAAGGATTTCTCTATAGAACTGGCTGATAAGGTTGTAACAGGGTGGGAATACACTTCTATTGTTCTCAGAGGAAGTTAAAATGCAAAAGGTCCAAATGTACAAATAACTTAAAACTCTTAGTAAAAGTCTGGGTAAAAGAAATAAATGTACTTTTTTTTTTCCAGTTTTCATTTCCATGTTAGCTTTAGGGTAAAAATTCAATTTTAATATCATAATGTTTGTTTCTATTCAGAATTTGTGTTAGACATGAATATGCTTGGATCGGGAGGTTGAATATATATATTAAGATAATCTGTTTGAGTTTTACTATGAATTTTTCAGTTGCATTTCTCACCAACTTACAGCTTAGTAACTTTTATTTTTTATTTAAGTAGATTATAGGATAAAGCTCTGCAGCACATTTGCTAATAACCTAGGTCTTTCATGATATGGAGTCAGATATTATATGCTTATAGCTCTCATTTTAGCAGTTAATCATAGACTGCTTAACTGTTCACTATAAAACTGTCTGGTTTCTACAAGGAGATTATAAAACCCTGGAAAATAAGGTTATAACATTACCATAATATCCAGTGTCTAGGACTTGATTACTGCTTTAAAATTTGACTAAAATTAATAATGGTTTTCATTAGTAGAAACATAGGCCAAAATTGTTCATGATAAATGTGATTAGAAAATCATTGAAGTCTTTCTTTTTTTCTTTATCTTGAATCTTTACAAATCATGAGTCTTTTAAAAAAATTTATAATGTATATATTTCTTAAATTCTTATCATCTTTCAAAGGGGACCATATAAATTTCTGATATAAAATTTAAAAGGAAAAATAAATGAAAATTGTCATTATTGGTGATTTTATTTATAAGTATTCTAAACTCTAGAGAAATTTGGGTTATTAAGCAACAGACTCACAAAGAGGCCATTGAACCGCTTTCATAGGGTGGAAGAAGGATGTGATATAGTAGAAAGAAATTACTTTTGTTTTCTAAGGCTTTTTGTTTCTGGTCCCGAGGGATGGTAAGTGAAAAAGAAGGAGAGAATGAGAGAGCCAGTGTTTTTTGTCTCTCTACCCCTGGAGGTATCCCTCTTCCAGGAAGAGTTGATGCTTTAGAATAGCATTATTCAAACTGGTTAAGTATATGATGTGTTCAAATTGGTTAGGTATATGAAAGTCAAGAATTTAAGTACATGATAACTATTCTAAAATATGCAAGCATAGATAGTTTAAAGGAATCCTTTCCCAGATCCTCAAATCTGCTCTTTTATAAAAATGATGTGCCTAAGAACAAACTTCTGGTGGAGGTGTCATTCTGGTTAACTCCCTCTTCACATTGACCTCTGTTATTCCTTTGCTGTAAGATACCATACAGGCCGCTCCCCACACCATCCTCCCTCAAATCTTGACATTAGTTTAGAGATGGGGGAGGAAGTCCAACCCAGCATACTATACGAAACCTAAACATTAAGCAAATATGAGGGTAGAATTAAAAAAAAAGATTTTAAGACATGCAAACTAAAAAATAAAATAAATCATGTGCCCTTTCTCAGAGAGTTACTGGTGCATGTACTCCAGCAAAAAAAAGGGAGTAGACCAAGAGACAGGTGATCCTCAACATAGGAGAAATGAAAAGTCAATTCTGGAAGTGATACTAAATATTTCCAGTTCAATAGCTATAATAGATTGGATAGCAATCAATCCAAGTTCCAATGAAAGGGAATAAGGCGAAGGAGGGATGTTTTCAAGCAAGGAAAACATTTGATAGATTTCTTGCTGTGTTAAAATGTATTGAGAAATGATTTCCAATTCTGATGAAAACTTCCAAGATGATCAATATGCAGAAAATTAAGTGAGTGAAAGAAAGATGGCAAATAGTAATTATAATTATACAGGAAAGAAATAATCATAGCATAACATGTTTTTAGTTATAAAAATACTTTTGCTTAAGGGTGCCTGAGTGGCTCAGTCAGTTAAGCATCTGCCTTCAGCTCAGGTCATGGTCTTGGGGTCCTGGGATCAAGCCCTGCTTTGGGCTCCCTACTCAGTAGGGTGTCTGCTTCCCTTCTTCTGTCTCTCCCCAGGCTTGTGTTCTCTCTCTCTCAAATAAGTAAATAAAATCTGAAAAAAAAATTTACTTGCTTATAATAATGTAAACAGCTGGATAATGATAACCAGAAATTGTGGTATAACTTTTTTTCGGAGAATGGGGGAAGACAGAATATGTATGTGTGTGTGAATGTGTGGGCACAAAAGAGTTAAATCATTATCTTAGTGTTAAGGGTTAAATTAAAAGAACATCCAGAACATCCAGAAATCATGCTATACACTGGTATAGCAAAAAAGACTTTGGAATTGGGATGGGGAGTAGTGAGTATGGTTTCTGTCCTGATCCCCAGAAAACATGACTATGTTAAGTAGCATGGTAAAAGGAACTTTGCAGATGTGATTTAATTAAGGATTTTGAGATTGGGAGATTATCCTGGGTTATTTAAGTGAATCCAATCACATGAACTTTTGAGGTCAGAGAGGAGATAGAAAGAGAGAAATGTGACCACAGGAGAGGTCATGACCCTAGGAACACAGGTGGCCTCTAAGAGTCAGGATCGACCCTCATCAAAGAAACAGGGACCTCAGTTCTGCAACCTAAAGGACCAAATGTTGCCAAGAACCTGAAGAAACAAGAAAACAGATTCTCCCCTGGAGCCTCCAGAAAGGAAGTGCCCTGTGGACATTAAGATTTTAGCTTAGCAAGGCCTGTGCCAGACTCTGACCTACAGAACTGTAATATAATAAATACGTGTTGTTTGAAGCTACTGAATTTGTGGTATATGTCATAGCAGCAGTAGGAAACTAATATGGCAAGGAAGAGGTATTTTATTTAAGCTTTGTAGAACATTTTACTTTTTACATGAATAAATCCGCTTTAAATATGTAATATTTTTAAAGCTTTAGTAAATAAGAGTTGATATTTTCTTAATGTAATTAAAAACATAACTAAGTCAGTAGTCAGCCTCCTTTTGGTTCTGTTTCCATTAGGCATGTTATATATGAATTCTGGTGGTTTATGCAGTTCCTAAAATTGCAGAAGGGCCCCTGATTTTCAGTCCATTTTGGAAGTTCCAAGTGGTCTAAGCCCATGTCTGTATAGTTGTGGTGGTTTAAAAGAGTGGCTGTTAAGTTTTTGGTACTAGTCAGAGTGGAGGTTATGTGCCCTTTGCTTTTATCTGGGCTGGCTTGTGATGGTTTTTACCAGTCAACAGTAGAAGTGACATGAGGTGATGTGTGGGCCTAGATTATACAAGAACATGCTGCTTTTGCCTTATTCACTCCTGGAGCCCTGAACTACCAGGTACAATGTCTAGTTACACTGACATCACATGCTGGGAGGTCATGCATGGTGCTCTACTTAATACACCTGGTTCTACTGGTTCTTCAAACATCCTTGTCCAGGCATGCGTGCATGAATCTTCATGTAGAGAAGTCATCCTGGGACCCTCTAGGCCAGCCCGTCTGCCAACTGAATACCAGAGTCATTTTTGTCAAACCCCCATGGAACAGAAGAATCACCCAGCTGATCCATACTCGCATTCCAGACCCACAAAACTGTGCAATATAATAAAATGATTTTTGTCAAATAAAGAAAGAAAATCTTTTAAAAAATTTACTTGCTTATAATAATGTAAACAGCTGGATAATGATTTAACCAGAAATTGTAGTATAACTCTTTTGTCGTAAGTCAACAACAATTTAAAATTTGGGGATAGTTTGTAATATAATAATAGATGACTGTAAAATATTTTATTAGAAGGCAACTTCTAATGGTAGCTTCCACACCCTCAAGATTATATTTGGTCTTGCAGATCCTGGCCGAAACTCCAAAACCCATGGTGCTTGGTTCCTTACTGGGGGCCGAGGAGCCAGCCTACCACCAAGTCCTACAGAAGCCCCCAAGCCTTACTTAATCTATGGAATCCAACAGTCTTTCCAAGATGGGTCACCTTTCTCTATTACTCTCCAAGCAAAATTAATTTCCCTGACTGCATCTCACAAAACAAATTTAGCCTTTTTTTTTTTTTTTTTTTGGTAAGGAAACCCAGAACTCAAGGACTTTAAGACCAACTATCTTCGGGAAAATTTCTCATGTTTCCATGGCAGGAGAAACACCATCACCAATAATCAGTCAGCTTTCCACCTTCATAAAATAAGATGTCCAGGGTTAGAATTAGGATTAAGTGGAAGGGAAAGGATATTTAAATTTTACCAATTAAAAAAAATTATTGATTACTTATTGCACTTTAGCCAGAGAATGTGTTTTACATTGTGTGATTTTTAGAACCTATTGAGGTGTTCTTAATGTTTGAAAATATGATCAATTCTTTAACTCTTCCAAGTGTCTATATTAAATATATAGAATATATTTTTAAAAAATCTATTGATTATATTATTGAATTCTTCCAATAATGAAAGATAATTATATAGTATTTACTCTAAGTGAGGCTTTGCCTTAGAAACTTCAGATAAATTAACTCTTCACCCATGTGCTTTTGTATTATTATTAAGATTTGTATTCATTTACTTGACAGAGAGGGTGAGAGAGAAAGCACAAGTAGGGGGAACTGCAGGAAGAAGGAGAGGGAGAAGCAGCCTCCCTGCTGATCAGGGAACCTGATGCCTGGCTTGATTCCAGGATGCCTGGACCATGATTCAAGCCAAAGGCAGACTCTTAACCAACTGAGCCATCCAGGCACCCCCACCCATTTACTTTTAATCTGTATGTACCTTTATATTTAAAGTGGGTTTCCTATAGACAACATATAGCTGGGTCTTGTTTTTGGTCCACTCTGACAATCTGTCTTTTAACTGGTTTATTTAGACCATCAACATTCAAAGTGATTATTGATATAGTTTGATTAATATCTACCATATTTGTTACTGTGTTCTCTTGTTACCCTTTTTTGGTACCTATTTTTGTCTTCCATTCTTTTTTCTGTCTTTGTGGTTTTGATCGAGCATTTTCTATAATTCTATTTTCTCTTCATTCTTAGCACATCAGTTGTGCTTTTATTTTTATTATTTTTACTTTTTTTTTTTAGTGGTTGCCTTAGAGTTTGCCATGTACTCTTACAACTAACCCAAGTTGACCTTTAAATAGCCCTGAATTGCTTATTGCTTCCTGGATATTGTGAATGCCTTATCCAACAAAATAATCCCAATCCTCCTTCTTACCCCTTGAATCATTGCTGTTGTTCATTTCAGTTATAAGTATATACAGGCACATGTACGTACACGAGGTATAGACATCAGCACACATAGTTGAATACATTCTTGCTATTATTTTGAACAAAATTTATCTTTTAGGTCAATTAGGAAAAGTTTTTATTTTACCTTCACTTATTTCTTCTTTGATGCTCTCCTTCTTTAGTAGATCTGAGTTTCTGACCTACATCATTTTCCTTCTTTCTAAAGAGCTGCTTTTAACATTTCTTGAAAGGCTGATATGCTGGCAGCAAATTCCCTCAGTTTTTGTTTGTCTGAGAAAGTCTTTATTTGTTCTTTACTTTCGAAGGATACTTTCTCAAGATACAGAATTCTAGCTTCTGTGGGTTGGGTTTTTTTGTTCAACACTTTAAATATTTCATTTCGTTCTCTTGGTTGCATGATTTCTGAGGGCAAGATGGATGTAATTTTTATCTTTGTTCCTCTACAGGTAACATGTTTTTGTTTTGTTTTGTTTTGTTTTCTAATTTCTTCCAGGCTTTTTTTTTTTTAAAGATTTTATTTATTTTTGAGAGAGAGAGGGCACACAGTCAGGGGAAAAGGGGTATAGGGAGAAGAAGACTCCCTGCTGAGCAGGGAGCCTGACACAGGGCTCGATCCCAGGACCCTGGGATCATGACCTGAGCTGAAGGCAGACACTTAACAACTGAGCCACCCAGGCGCCCCAATCCCAGTTAACTCTTGAATAATAAATGTATTTTGAAAATATTTCTTCTCTCTTTGCTACTTCTAGTTACTCCATTTTTGCTTACTTTGTAGACACTATTTGAAAGTCATTCTGACTTTTAATGTTCTCATATATTCTTTTTATATTGGTGCCTTCTTTTTATTTTTTTCTCAGGTCCCTTGATTCTAAATGTTTGAGAGTAAAAAAATCACTAGGGTACTTTAATTACAATGCTTTGAATGAGTTGGTTTGATTTGCCTTTTTAATCTGTGTTCTCTCTGGCCCAGCTTCTGGGAGGTTCAAGGAATGGAGTGACTCACCATGCCGTGTGCTGTGTCATCAGGAAAGAGGGAGCCCAAGGAACAGAGACTACACTGGGACTCAGAGTTTCTGGATTTTGACCTCTGCCGGCTCACTGGCTGTCTCTACATGGGGCTGCAGTTTGACTGGGGTTTATAGGTAATCACTGAATTTCATGTTCTTTGTAGCTTTTCCTTTCAAAATGGCAACAATTATCCTTTATCCCTCCACCTCCCCACCAGGAAATGGCAAAAGCTTCATTATTACTAAAAACAAAATGAAATTGTCCATCTGTCCAGAGGTATTTGCCATATAAATACAGAAAACAATTCTCATGATTTCCTTGGCCTTCGTGGCTGTGCCTGTAGGGTAAGTAAGCACTTTCTCAATGAAAGGGGCATTTTGAAATTCCTTCCAAAGAAGTCTGGCTTTCATTCTAAATGGACCCGGCGGCTGAGGAGCCCTGGAGTGGTTCCAGCTGGTTCAAGCCCTGCCAGGTAAATATTTCCATGAACTAACAAGCTGTGGTAGACTGGTTATTCATGGGCTTGGCTGTTACTGTTGTATTGTTCTTGAGTTACTTCTGTGTTATATTTTTAGAACCCCTATAATTTTATAGGTCCTGATGCTTAATCTGAGTCAGTAAGTATTCTTTTAGATGTAGAGTACTAGAGCAGAGTGGAACAATCTACCTTTTAAGAAAGGACATTTATTGTAAATGTAATAAGACGATTAGAGGTAGGTGTTTCGAGAGTGGCTAGGGACAATATTATGTGTGTCCCATGCCCTTTCTTTCCTTTTGCTCCAACCTCTAGCATGTTTTGTTTTTATCCTTAGGTTTGATGCTTCTTCGTCACCAAATGGTTGCCATACCCACAAAGAGTGAGTCTTCACAAGGTGTTCTATGAGTACATAAGTAGGGAGTCTATCAAGATGGCAAGAGAAGCCTGGTGGTGGGTATTATGGAGGGGACGTATTGCATGGAGCACTGGGTATGGTGCATAAACAATGAATTCTGGTACACTGAAAAGAAATTTAAAAAAATAAAAAATAAAATAAAAGAATAATAAAAGTTGAAATAGCCACTGTAGAAAAAAAAATGTATACCATAAAAAAAAAAAAAGAGAGAGAGAAGGCTCTTCTCATGTACTTGTCTTCTTCTTTTCTTTTTATTTTTTAAAAGATTTTATTTATTTATTTGACAGAGAGAGATCACAAGTAGGCAGAGAAGTAGGGGGAGGGGGGAAGCAGGCCCCCTGCTAAGCAGAGAGCCTGATGCGGGGCTCCATCCCAGGACTCTGGGATCACAACCCAAGCCAAAGGCAGAGGCTTAACCCACTGAGCCGCCCAGGCGCCTCACTTGTCTTCTTTTATGCAAGAACAAAAACCTGTTCCCAGAGTCCCTCTACTTCACATCTCTTTGGGCAACAGGGCATCTCATAGCCTCTCTGAGCAACAAGGGTGGCAGGAAAAGGGAGTATTTTGCTTTTTCAGTATCTACATTCAGAGGTGGGCAAGGAGAAGGGATAAGGAATGACTGACGAAAGTGTTTGTCAACACTAACAAGTTCTTTTTCTTTCTTTCCCTTCTATTCTGCTTGCAGAAGTCATTGCCTGCCAACAGCCTACCACAGTCTCGGGAATGAACTCCAACAAAATTACCATCATGACAGCTGATGCATCCCATCCAGGATGGAAGAATGGGCTCCAAACGCTGCGGCTATTCCTGAAAGGTAATCAGCTCCTGTGCACGAGTGGATGGAACAGGTCTATTTACATTGCTCTGAAGTTTACCCAGCAAATCACCATGACCTGTGCATGTAGAGGAATGGAGGGGAAAGACTGCACGAGTCTTGATCTGTTTCTTACAACTGCCTTGTGAAGGCAGCAGGCAGTCATTAACACTGCTGATTATACAAATACAGGATGAACAGTTGAATGGGTAGCTGTTCTAATTCTAGGAACTGGGTGTGAGCAGTTTTATTTCCAGGCTCCAAATGGCCAAGGTGCCTGGACTGTAAGTTTTCTGTTCACAACACGGTGGGTATAGGTCCATTGATGGTTGGAGTTTATCATCTGAAAGAGATGGAGCTCTCCTTTTAAGTTATTTTTTTTTCATTTCCTTACATTTATATTAAAATTTGTATTTTTTTTGGATCTAAATAGTTGGAGAATGGCATGGAATGACCTTGTAGTAAGGCCATATACAATGCAATTAACTCTATGTACTATTTCTAGAGTAGTTTCCCATTGACAGGGAAACTGTCAATGACAAGCTATCATTAGCATCATTTTCATGGATGTGTCTCTTTGTTTTTATTGTATCCAGTAAGATAAGCAGTTCAGCAGTTTACCTTGGAAGAGAAGTGCAATGAAGTTTAACTGTAAAGACAAACTGTAAAGACAGTCAAACGTTATCACCAAGATGACAGGACCCCAACTCTGAGTGTGACAAGGCTGTTGTAATGATGAGTGAAGGCAACTGCATGTCCTTCTGAGCATGATCTCCTTGATTTGAAAACAAAGGGAACAAATTGATATCGATAAAACCCTAAGAACTTTGGAAAATCTTGGTGTTTCTTCATCAATACTCTCTACTTGGGATGGATTTAGCTGAGAAGCCCTGATACTGTCGAAAGAAATAAAGGGTTTACTTTTTCTTGCACAGAGTGGGAAGGTGGTCATTTTGGGGTCCAGGGTGCTGCTCCAGGGTCAGGCTCATGTTGCCCTTCTGCTTTGCTGTCCTTCAAGCAGAACTGCCAAGCAACTAAAAATGAGGTCAACATTCCAGAAAGACAAAGAAGGAAGGATAAATGGCTGTATCAGGACTTGGGACATTCCCAGAAAACCCGGGAAACATGTATCTTGTTATGAACCATGTCCCATGGTCACTGTTAGCTGCAAGGGAGTCTAGTGACTGTAGTTTCTTAACTGAACACATTGATATTGCTGGATTCTCTTAAGGAGGATGAAATAGGGAAGTGATATTGTCTAAGCAACTGGCAACCTATGCCACACCCATCACCACTGGCAAACCATGTCTGGGAGTCCACTCAGTAGGCATTGCTTTCAATGCCTACTTCCATGGTAAATGTAGGTGAAAGTGATCAGATGTCAAAAAAAGTTTGCCATTTTCTTTTCTTTTCCAAGTAAGCAATAGTAGCCCTCTCATTCGTGTTTACTCTGTTTTCTAATTTATGTGCACAATTTTACATATACTTCTGTTTCTCAGTGAGAAAGTGAAGGTTCATTGGATGATGAAGTGAGTTCTGAAAAGGCCAAATTCATTCGATTGTTAGAGGGGTCTAGGATTCACCTCAGGATTGCTGTGCTCCCTGCATGGTCCCAGCATCCTGGCTTCCCCTCTGGAACCAGCCGCTCAATGCTGAGTAGACCTGGAGGTGTTTTGAACCTCAGGCTGAGGAGTAGCTTCTGAGTCATCGGGTGGCCCATTTTCTGCTATGCCTAACCCAACTGTCTATCTGGGTCTGCAGGAACACTCTCGATGGTGTCAGAGACAGCAGGTCAGCAGTGTACTTAAACAGAGCCGGAGAAATACTGTAGCCCAGCCTGATCGCATCACAAATCCCAGGCTTTTATTCTAGAAACCTGAAGTATACCATGAGTTCCAAGCCGATGGACCCAGTACAGAATTTGTAACCATAATACAAACTGGGACATTTTTAAAAAATTATTTTTATTAACATATAATGTATTAATTTCCATGGGGTACAGATCTGTGACTCACCAGGCTTACACATTGCATAGCACTCACCATAAAACATATCTTCCCCAATGTCCAAAACCCAACCACCCTATTCCTACCCCCAACCCCCAGCAACGCTGTTTCTTTTGTGAGATTAAGAGTCTCTTATGGTTTGTCTCCCTCCCAATCCCATCTTGTTTCATTTTTTCCTTCCCTACCCCTCACAACCACCCACTCTGCCTCTCAAATTCCTCATATCAGGGAGATCATATGATAATTGTCTTTCTCTGATTGACTTATTTCGCTCAGCATAATACCCTCTAGTTCCATCCACGTCGTCACAAATGGCAAGATTTCATTTCTTTTAATGGTTGCATAGTATTCCATTGTATATATATATACCACATCTTCTTTATCCATTCATCTGTTGATGGACATCTAAGTTCTTTCCATACTTTGGCTATTGTGGACATTGCTGCTGTAAACATTTGGGTGCACGTGCCCCTTTGGATCACTACATTTGTAGTGATTTGTATCTTTAAGGTAAGTACCCAGTAGTGCAATTTCTGGGTCATAGCTCTATTTTCAACTTTCGAGGAAACTCCATGCTGTTTTCCAGAATGCCTGCAACAGTTTGCATTCCCACCAACAGTGTAGGAGGGTTCCTCATTCTCCACATTCTCGCCAACATCTGTCATTTCCTGACTTATTAATTTTAGCCATTCTGACTGGTGTGAGGTGGTATCTCTTTGTGGTTTTGATGTGTATTTCCCTGATGCTGAGTGATGTTGAACACTTTTTCATGTGTCTGTTGGCCATCTGGATGTCTTCTTTGCAGAAATTTCTGTTCATGTCCTCTGCCCATTCCTTGATTGGATTAGTTGTTCTTTGGGTGTTGAGTTTGATAAGTTCTTTATAGATTTTGGACACTAGCCCTTTATCTGGTATGTCATTTGCAAATATATTCTCCCATTCTGTCAGTTGTCTTTTGGTTTTGTTAACTGTTTCCTTTGCTGTGCAAAAGCTTTTGATCTTGATGAAATCCCAACAGTTCATTTTGCCATTGCTTCCCTTGCCTTTGGTGATATTTCTAGGAAGATGTTGCTGCAGCTGAGGTCGAAGAGGTTGCTGCCTGTTCTCTTCTAGAATTTAATGGATTCCTCTCTCACATTGAGGTATTTCATTCATTTTGAGTCTATTTTTGTGTGTGGTGTAAGGAAATGGTCCAGTTCCATTCCTCTGCATGTGGCTGTCCAATTTTCCTAGCACCATTTGTTGAAGAGACTTTTTTCCATTGGACATTCTTTCCTGCTTTGTTGAAGATTAGTTGACCATAGAGTTGCGGGTCTGTTTCTGGGCTCTCTATTCTGTTCCATTGATCTATGTGTCTGTTTTTGTGCCAGTACCATACAGTCTTGATGATAACAGCTTTGTAATAGAGCTTGAAGTCTGGAATTGTGATACCACCAACTTTGGCTTTCTTTTTCAACATTCCTCTGGCTATTTGGGGTCTTTTCTTGTTCCATATAAATTTTACGATTATTTGTTCCATTTCTTTGGAAAAAAATTGATGGTATTTTGATAGGAATTGCATTAAGTATGTAGATTGCTTTAGGTGGCATAGGCATTTTCATAATATTTGTTCTTCCAATCCATGAGCACGGAATGTTTTTCCATTTCTTTGTGTCTTCCTCAGTTTCTTTCATGAGTACTTTATAGTTTTCTGAGTACAGATTCTTTGCCTCTTTGGTTAGGTTTATTCCTAGGTATCTTATGGTTTTGGGTACAATTCTAAGTGGGATTGACTCCTTAATTTCTTTTTCTTCTGTCTTGCTGTTGGGGTATAGAAATGCAACTGATTTCTGTGCATTGATTTTATATCCTGACACTTTTCTGAATTCCTATACAAGTTCTAGCAGTTTTGGAGTGGAGTCTTTTGGGTTTTCCACATAAAGTATCATATCATTTGCAAAGAGTGATAGTTTGACTTCTTCTTTGCTGATTCGGACGCCTTTAATTTCTTTTTGTTCTCTGATTGCTAGGGCTAGGACTTCTAATACTATGTTGAATAGCAGTGGTGGTAATGGACATCCCTGCCATGTTCCTGACCTTAGGGGAAAAGCTCGCAGTTTTTCCTCATTGAGAATGATATTCGCTATGGGTTTTTAATAGATGGCTTTGATGATATTGATGGCTTTTGATGATATTGAGGCTATCCCTACACTTTGAAGAGTTTTCATCAAGAAAGGATGCTGTACTTTGTCAAATGCTTTTTCAGCATCTATTGAGAGTATCATATGGTTCTTGTTCTTTCTCTCATTAATGTATTGTATCACAATGATTGATTTGTGGATGTTGAACCATCCTTACAGCCCAGGAATAAATCCCACTTGGTCCTGGTGAATAATCCTTTTAATGTACCATTGGATCCTATTGGCTAGTATTTTGAGAGCTTGTTTGGAGGTTCTAGCAGGGGAGCGCAGCTACTCGTATACCCTTGACCGAAGAACGGTCCTCTCCTCTATCGGGGAAGGTGGTCCTCTTCGACCGAGCACGCAGCTTCGGGAGGGACGCACATGGACCGGTGAGGGAGGAAGGGGACACCTGCCTAGCCAGCCAAATCAGCCGAATCAACCCTGGCGATCAATGGGGTGACAGATGTCGCAGCCAGATTGCCCTCACATCCTATCGGCTAGTATTTTGGTAAGAATTTTCACATCCATGTTCATCAAGGATATTAGTCTGTTATTCTCCTTTTTGATGGGGTCTTTGTCTGGTTTTGGGATTAAGGGAATGCTGGCCTCATAAAATGAGTTTGAAAGTTTTCCTTCCATTTCTATTTTTTAAAACAGTTTCAGGAGAATAGTTATTAATTCTTCTTTAAATGTTTGGTAGAATTCCCCTGGGAAGCCATGTTGCCCTGGGCTCTTGTTAGTTGGGAGATTTTTGATGAGGGCTTCAATGTCCTTACTGGTTATGGGTCTGTTCAGGTTTTCTATTTCTTCCTGGTTCAGTTTTGGTAGTTTATATGTCTCTAGGAATGCATCCATATCTTCTGGATTGTCAAATTTGCTGGTGTATACTTGCTCATAATATGTTCTCATAATTGTATTTCTTTGGTGTTGGTTGTGATCTCTCCTCTATCATTCAGGATTTTATTTATTTGGGTTCTTTCTCTTTTCTTTTTGATAAGTCTGCCCAGGTACTTGTCAATCTTATTAATTCTTTCAAAGAACCAGCTCCTAGTTTTGTTGATCTGTTCTACCATTCTTTTGGTTTCTATTTCATTGATTTCTGTTCTGATCTTTATGATTTCTCTTCTCTTGCTGGGTTTAGGCTTTCTTTGCTGTTCTTTCTCCAGCTCCTTTACATATAGGGTTAGGTTGTGTACTTGAGACCTTTCTTGTTTCTTGAGAAAGCCTTGTATGTATGTATACTTTCCTCTCAGGACTGCTGTTGCTATGTCCCATAGATTTTGAACAGCTGTATTTTCATTTTCATTTGTTTTCATGAATTTTTTCATTTCTTCTTTAATTTCCTGATTGATGCATTCATTCTTTAGTAGGATGCTCTTTAGCCTCCATGTATTTGAGTTCTTTCCAACTTTCTCTTGCGATTGAGTTCTAGTTCCAAAGCATTGTGGTCCCAAAATATGCAGGGAATGATCCCAGTCTTTTGGTACTGGTTGAGACCCAATTTGTGACCCAAGAATGTGATCTATTCTGGAGAATGTTCCATGTGCCCTAGAGAAGAATGTGTATTCTGTTGCTTTGGGATGGAACATTCTGAATATATCTGCGATGTCCATATGGTCCAGTGTCATTTAATGCCTTTATTTCCTTGTTGATCTTTTGCTTGGATGATCTGTCCATTTCAGTGTGGGGGGGTGTTAAAGTCCCCTACTATTATTGTATTATTGTCAATGTGTTTCTTTGATTTTGTTCTTAATTGGTTTGTATAATTGGCTGCTCCCATGTTAGGGGCATATATATTTAAAATTGTTAGATCTTCTTGTTGGACTGACCCTTTTAGTATGATATAGTGTCCTTCCTCATCTCTTAGTATAGTCTTTGGCTTAAAATCTGATTTATCTGATATAAGGATCGCCACTCCAGCTTTCTTTTGATGACCATTAGCATAGTAAATTGTTTTCCACTCCCTCACTTTAAATCTGGAGGTGTCTTTGGATCTAAATGAGTTTCTTATAGAAAGCATATGAATGGGTCTTGTTTTTTCTTGCATTCTGAAATCCTGTGTCTTTTGATTGGGGCATTTAGCCCATTTACCTTCAGGGTAACTATTGAAAGATATGAATTTAGTGCCATTGTATTGCCTGTAAGGTGACTGTTACTGTGTATTGTCTCTGTTCCTTTCTGGTCTACTACTTTTAGGCTCTCTCTTTGCTTAGAGGACCCCTCTCAATATTTCCTGTAGGGCTGGTTTGGTGTTTGCAAATTCTTTCAGTTTTTGTTTGTCCTGGAAACTTTTTATCTCTCCTTTTATTTTCAATGACAGCCTAACTGGATATAGTATTCTTGGCTGCATATTTTTCTCATTTAGGGCTCTGAATATATCATGCCAGTCCTTTCTGGCCTGCCAGGTCTCTGTGGAAAAGTCTGCTGCTAATCTAATATTTCTATCATTTTATGCTACAGACTTCTTGTCCCGAGCTGCTTTCAGGATTTTCTCTTTGTCACTAAGACTTGTAAGTTTTACTATTAGATGATGGGGTATGGACCTATTTTTATGGATTTTGAGGGCTTTGTTTGTTTGTTTTTTTCCTCATGGATTTTGATGCTTGTTCCCTTTGCCATATTAGGGAAATTCTCTACAATAATTCTCTCCAACATACCTTCTGCCCCTCTCTCTTTTTCTTCTTCTTCTGGAATCCCAGTTATTCTCATATTGTTTCGTCTTATGGTGTCACTTATCTCTCGAATTCTCCCCTCCTGGTGTAGTAGTTGTTTGTCTCTCTTTTGCTCAGCTTCTTTATTTTCTGTCATTTGGTTTTCTATATCACTAATTCTCTCTTCTGCCTCATTTATCCTAGCAGTAAGAGCCTCCATTTAAAAAAAAATTTTATTTATCTGACAGACAAATCAAAAGTAGGCAGAGAGGCAGGTGCAGAGAGAGAGGAGGAAGCAGGCTCCCTGCCGACCAGAGAGCCCGATGCGGGGCTCAATCCCAGGACCTTGAGATCATGACCCGAGCTGAAGGCAGGGCCTTAACCCACTGACCACCCAGGCGCCCCAAGAGCCTCCATTTTTGACTGCAAATCATTAGTAGCTTTTTTAATTTCAACTTGGTTAGATTTTAGTTCTTTTATTTCTCCAGAAAGGGAATCTAGTATCTTCCATGCCTTTTTCAAGCCCAGGTAGAACCTTGATATTCATCATTCTGAATTCTAGTCCTGACATATTACCAATGTCTGTACTGATTAGGTCCCTAGCCGTCAGTATTGCCTGTTGTTCTTTTTTTTTTTTTTTTGTGGTTAGTTTTTCTGCCTTATCATTTTATTTAGATAAGACTATATGAATGAGAGTGTAAAATACTAAAAGGGTGGCCAAGACCCCAGAAAAATATACCCTAACCCAATCAGAAGAGACCTGAAATCAGGGGGAGAAGAAAAGTGGAAAAAAGTAAAAAATACAAAAATACAAAATAAATATATATATATATATATATACACACACACACATATATATTAGACTGGTGAATAGAACAAAGCCACCCACTTGAATTTGGGTATATTCTGGTGTCTTAGTAGAAACTACCTCCCAAAACTTTAAAGAAAGAAAAACTTATATATATATATATATTTTTATATATATAAAAATAAGGGTAAACATGAAGTGATGGAATATGACTATAAAAATGAAAATTTAAAAAGATTCTAAAAAAGGAATTGATAAGAGAAGTTGGTTGGAAAAAGAAAAAAGGGCACCTGGGTGGCTCAGTTGGTTAAGCGACTGTCTTTGGCTCAGGTCATGATCCTGGAGTCCAGGATCAAGTTCTGCATTGTGCTCCCAGCTCCATGGGGAGTCTGCTTCTCCCTCTGGTATTTTCCCCACTCATCCTCTCTCTCACGGTCTCCCTCTCAAATAAATAAATAAAATCTTAAAAAAGAAAAAAAAAAAAAGAGGAGAGAATGTGATTAAGCTGGAGCTAGAGTTAGGGTATATTTTGATCTATTAGAAGAAATTATATACCAAAATTTTAAAGAAAAAAAAAGCTATATGTATAGAAAAAACAAGGTTAAATACAATGAAGCCAAAAATATGACTCTAACAATGAAAATTTAAAATCATTTAAAAAAATGTATTGATAAGATAAAATAGTTAAAAATCTTTTAAAAAGGAAAGAGTTTTCCTCTAGTTAAAAAAATAACATAAGAACAAAATAAAATTAGAAAAATTTAACTTTTCAGGATTTAAGGATAATGGGGAAAAAGCCATGAATTCTATGTGTTGCTTTCCCCTAGCTCTGGAGTTCTGGAGTTCTCGTTGACTGGTGCCCTTGCTCTTGGCTGGATGTTCTTACTGATCTCTGGGGGAGAGGCCTGTTGCAGTGATTCTCAAATGTCTTTGCCTATGGTGGAATTGCACCACCCTCGCCAGGGACTGGGCTAAGTAATCTTCTTGGGTTCACTCTCAGTAGCTTTTGTTCCCTGAATGGTTTCCTTAGAGTTTTGGAGGCCAGGAATGAAGATGGTGGTCTCCCAGTCTCCAGCCTGGAGCCACCAATAGCTTGGGGCTCCACTCCTCAGCACGCCCTCAGAGGAAACTAGTCAGTCCCTCCCATCTCCTTGGTCTCTGGCCGTGCTCTGAGCTCACCCGGCCTATGACTTAGCATTTCTTTCTCTGGCACACGGCCCTGTTTAGAGTCTCCAAACCCAGCAGATTCCTTCAGTGTGCTCCCGCACCACTCCTCCCAGAGGAGGGAGGGGGTCTCTCCGGATCTGCCACTTGTGGGGTCCCTACTTGAAGAGCAGTGGTCTGACTGTGCCATGGATCACAGTTTAAGGTAACCCCAAGCTGAGAGCCCCCACCTTGGCTCCATCTCTCAGCTGGCTTCCCTGCCCCAATGCCTTGTAGCTCTGCCACACTCAGACACCTCTGATCTTTCTGTGACCCCCCACAGACCTGAGACCACACTGTCCCCATGATGGCTCCCCCCTCACTTAGCCTCTGGAGTGACATCCCTCAGTGGAACAGACTTCTAAAGTTCTGATTTTGTGCTCCGCTTCTGCACTGCTTGCTGGGAGCCAGCCCTTCCCCTCACAGTCTATCTTCCCGTTGCTTGGGATTCACTTCTATGCATGTCCTACCTTCCAGAAAGTGGTTGATTTTCTATTCCTAGAGTTGCTGCTCTTCCTCTCTTTGATCTCCTGTTGAGTTTGTAGGTGTTCAGAATGGTTTAATAACTATCTAGCTGAACTCCTAGGACCTAAAGCTATTTCAGTCTCTTACTCCTCTTCCATCTTGCTTCCTCCCCAAGACCCAAATTGGAACATTTTTGTCTCCTAACTTTCCTCCTCCCTATTCTTTCCTTCTGCCCCACCCCCATCCTATTTAATTTCTGTCTTAGAGATCTTATTTGAATTTTCAAGTTAGAAAGACTTAAAGAAGTCACCTTTCCTAACTTTCCATCTGGAGGAACCCTAGAGGACCTTATATGGGTCCGTGTGTAGACATCCAAAGATGAGACACTCACAATCCCACACATCATCCAGTTTTGAATAATGTGTCAGAAAGCTGTTGGCTTGTATTGGGCTGGCCTCTTCTATTAAATTTTTATCATCTCCCACCATCAGTGAAACTCCAACATCCACTTTGACAAATGACAGAAAAGGCTATTGCATTATATTCCTAGGTCTTCCCTTTTGTAGAAACTTTGTTGATAGAGTTAATGAGTCTCTATGAGGAAATTAGAGGGGCAGTGTATATGAAGAGCAGCAAAAATTTGGGGTCAAAGCTGAGAAATGTGATGGCTGTGAAGGAGAAAGAAACAGAACAGTGTTATTTGCCATTCTGACTGTCACCTTTACAAGTAAAACATTGAGGGGCACCTGGGTGGCTCAGTTGGTTAAGTGTCCTGCTCTTGGTTTTGGCTCAGGTCATGATCTTGGGATCCTGAGATTGAGCCCACCATCAGGCTCAGTGCTCAGTGTGGAGTCTGTCTCTCTCCCTGTGTTCTTCCTCTCTCCCTTTCTCTCTCTCTCTAATAAATAAATAAGACCTTAAAAAAAGAAGTAAAATATTGAGGTTATGTCCTTGCAAGGATCCTGGATTTTCTCCATTTTCCATAAGACAGGTTTATCTTTTTTTTTTTTTTAATTTTATTTATCTATTTGACAGAGGCAGCGAGAGAAGGAACACAAGCAGGGGTAGTGGGAGAGGAAGAAGCAGGTTTCCTGCTGAGCAGGGAGCCCAAGTGCAGGGCTCGATCCCAGGACCCTGGATCATGATCTGAGCTAAAGCACATGCTTAAAGACTGAGCCACCCAGGCATCCCTAGAACAGGTTTATCTTCCTCTCTGTGTGCCTCCCTCCATGTCTCTCTCTCTCCCTTTCCTCCTCCCTTTCTTTCCTTCTTTCTAAGGCTATAACTATGAGTGTTTCAAGGAGAGGTTAATCCATCTGATTTGGCATGACGAGAGAAGGCATCATGTATGAGGTGAGGCTTGAATTAATCTTGCAGGATGAGTGTTTTAGTGTTTGGTCAGAGGAGGGACAGATTGAATAAACTCAGATGGACCAGTGCAATAATTTTTATTAAGTCTGCTGGAGTGACTCAGTCATGATTATTCAGGCTAGTATTTCATAAATATGCAGCCCACAGGCAACCATTACTATTCACATTTCCTGGTCCTTTATTATGGGGTGGGCAAAGCATTTGCTAATATAGGGATGCAGAGTTAAAGTTGAACACTTAGTGATTCTCAGCATGTTCTCCCAGGGAAAGGCACTACAGATGACCTTCCCAAGCAAGATGCTCTGAAGGAGCTTCCTTGCCCATTCTGGTCAAGCTACTGGTAACTTTATCCTCTTCTCTCTTAAGAACAATACAAAGAGGGGGGGGGGGTTGTGAGGGAAAACACATATAGGTATGATATTTGTTATTTAAGAATTGTCACAACTGGTTTTAACTAACCATGTAGATAATGGTAGTTGAGGATTATCAGAAAGTTGAAGGCCACAACAGAGTTCATCCAAGTCTGTTTTCCCAGAGTTTACTATAGTAAGGGAGTGAACTACTATCCCAGTCCTTTGGCTACTAGAGACTCTCAAGGATTTAAAAGGACAATGGGTTTTACAGAGAAAAAGGAGGAAGTCTCAGGATAGTCTTTGATTGGTAAATGTCCTATTTGGGAGGGGCTTTCGCTTAGTGTGGGGGTTTTTGGAAGTGATATGGAGGTGAGGGGAATGGATAGTGGGCAGGGAGCTTCCTGATTGGCTTTCAGATTCATTTGCCATATTTGATTGGTTCTCAATCCCAGGCACATAACTGGGTCCTTTCCAGGCTACGTAGGCTCATTAGGGGTTTTCCTCTTTGGACTGAAAGAGTTCTCTACTTTGGGTTCTGAGTCTAGTAGAAGCCAGGTCTGCAGAATTGTTGCATTAAACTATAAGGTCCTTTTTCAGCATTTACCAGTGCCCGGTATATAGTAAGGAGTCCATAGTATCTATAGAATGTGTAACAAGTATTTAAAAACTTTCAAATATAAAAGTTAAAAGGATTGTACAGTGAGCATCCATATTCACTACCTTGGTTCTATTGTTAAAATATTACTATGTTTTCTTTATCAAATATCTATCCGTGTATTCACTCGGCAAGAGGAATTTTCATACAACACATTTAAGCTAGTAAGAAAGCAGTTTATATAGGGGCACCTGGGTGGCTCAGTGGGTTAAAGCCTCTGCCTTCGGCTCAGGTCATGATCCCAGGGTCCTGGGATTGAGCCCCACATTGGGCTCTCTGCTCAGCGAGGAGCCTGCTTCCTCCTCTCTCTGCCTGCTTCGCCTCCTACTTGTAATCTGTCTGTCAAGTAAATAAATAAAATCTTAAAAAAAAAAAAAAGAAAGCAGTTTGTAGTCTTACTGTTTTCACGAGGAGAGATCTAGTCCAAGAGAATAATGAGTGATAGTTCCAGAAATGTCCTAATTGCCCTTATATACCACTGTGGTTTGCCAAGTATGGGTGGGGCTCAGGTCCCATATGAAGCTGTTAATGTCCCAGGACTTTAGTCAGTTAAGGTGTGGACATGCTAAAGTTTCATTCGTTGATAGTATTACTGAGCCAGGATTTGCTTTCACCTTAAAACAATATATATATTAAACTGGGAGGGAGAAATGCCAGTTAAGAAAATAGATATTAAGGATTTTAAGCTTAATGGAGCTACAACAGTGTTTGTTGTATGATTTTTTAAAGATTCACGGAAGTCAGCTTAATTCACCAATAAAGGTTAATTCTGTAGGTTAAATGAGGCAGGTAAAAGTTGAGTATGCCTGCTCCATCAAAGTCTATTAGGAGGCTAGTCATCAAAGTATATTTGTTTTTTTCCTCTGTTCTCTTTTTTTTCCCCCTTGAGAGTTAATCTACTTATGCATTATGACTCTTGAGTGCTAGAGATTTTATACTATGGTAAGTGCAGCATCTGGCCTCTGACCACAAGGTCAGTGGATATGGACCTCATTGGGAGCCAGTGCATGGCCTTTCAGTAGAGAGGCAGATGCCTTGAGTTTGGGTCTGGCCTCTGTCCTTTGGAGTTGGGGCCTGGGTTTCAGAATCATAAAAGGAATTTACTCCACAGTGGTATTTACTTTACAAGATTGTGATAAAGATTGAATGAGATACTGCGTGAAAAATGCCTGGCTCATAGCAACAATCAGTCGATATTAGTTATCATCTGTTAAAATGTGGCAGAAGTCATGTACTTTGGAAGAACGTTGAAACGTGCATGTACTGGTGTGGTAGAATCCTGGTTTCGGGCCAGAAGTGACCTCAAAAATCCTCTACCCCGACTCCTCATTTTACAAATAAGAGACCTGAAATCCAGAGACATTAAATAATTTCCCCCAAAAAACAGTTGAAGTTATCCTGGAATAGGATGAAAACCAAGTTTTTAAGTTTTCTTAGGAAGGCTCTTCCCACCTTCCCAGGCAATGCTGGTCCGAGGCTACTGCCCGGGGCCCTCTGCAGTGACGAGGCAGTGTGCTTGGAGACACTCAGACCTGAATGTGTCTCTTATTCTGTGGCCTGGCTGAATTAGACCGTGGTTTTCTCTCTGTAAGTGGCTCTTGTCATCCTGCCAGATGGAGCTTCTCTGAGGTTAAGTGAGATGACAGGAATGAAACACGTCGCATGATGCTTTGACATACAAAACGTCCCCCACGATGGTAGCTGGAGGAACGGGAAAAGGGGGTGGGGAGGAGGGTTGTGAGGGAAGACACAGTCCCTGATTCTCATAATAGATCATGAAACACCTGCATCCTGAAAAGTCTGTGGGGCCACTTTCGGAGGGAGGTGGGGGAGGGGAGGGAGCAGAGTAGAACTGAAGGTGGGAGGCGGCGTAGGAGCCAAGGTGGCCGCGGGAAACACATGGCCCGCGCCAAGCACTCCTGCACCTCGGGGAGTTTTGACTTTGGTCAGGGATCGAAGATCCCAGATGGGGTGCAGCTCGATTCCACTATGGGGTCTGCATGGGGCCCCTTCAGTTCATCCCTATGCCTGTCATGTTTTTGTGACTCCCACCTGAGTTTAATTTTGGGGTTTCTTAGATACAAATCCTTGTCTCAGAAGAACCACTATGATAAAGGATTTTCAAGCCAGAACGTACGTCAGAGGCCCTCGGGTTCCGTGTTCTCGTTGTACAGCTGATGGGAGGTCCTGTAAGAACAAATGATAGCTTGCTTCGGGGAAGCCCAGGTTACACAGGCTCTGGTCAGGCCCGCCGAGGGGCTAACCACAACGTGTGCCAATGGTTCTGTGGGAGAATGAAATGATGGTTCTCGGCAACAGGAGTGCAGGAAAGTATTTGGCAATTAATTTAGTATTGCGATTCAGGTCTGCTTAGTGTGCGATGCCTTTCTTCTCTCCTTTATGTTTCTTTCCACCAGAAGTCAGCATTTCCCAATTGTGATAGGCCTCAGAGAACTCATTATTCAAGTAGATTCTAAGTTTTTTAGGGCAGGGAATATGTTTCCTAATTGCTTTGCAACCTTTACTATGTTAGCTGTGTAAACTGTAGGCCCTGAATAAGCTGCTTATTCAAAGAGAAGGAAATAACTTAAAATTTTTTTTTAAATTCAGGTGAAACTAAGACAATAGACAGGCAAAGCAGACAGACCACTAGAGTCCCTGGGACATCAAAGTGTGATGGTCAGAAGCACGGGGTGGCAGGAGAAATGTCTGCGATGATGGAAAGATTCTGTCTACACTGTCCTGTGGAAACCACGGGCCACGTGTGGCTATCGATCACACTTAAATTGTGACTAATACACTTGAAGAACTGAATTTGTAATTGCATTTGATTTTAAGTGAGTTCATTTAAATTTTAAATATGGCTACAGGTGATTGGTGGCTATGGGCCATGGCCATGAAGAACATGGAGGGCAAGAGGGCAACAGAGGACACTGAGGCAAGTGGTCAGGGTTTGCATCCCAAACTTGCCCTTCCCAATCTGCTTGGTTCCACGGAGCCCCCATCTGGAAGGACTTCATGAAGACCGTGAGTCAATATACAGGGTCAGTATGTGGAACGTCTACTGAGTCAGTACATGGAACGCGTCGAGACATGGCAATGAGTCATTCCAGTGGCTAGAAAAAAATCTGTATGTGGGCTCTTATCATTATTACTTTTATTAGGAGGCTGTGAGATCTGTTTTAAGTAACTAGATCATTAAATAATTGCTTGGCCTGATTTTTGCCCTCTTTGAACTTTCTGGGACTCTATTATTCTACTAGTTAGTGCAGTCTGGGGCTCCAAGAATCGACGTTCCTGGGAGCTGGCAGCTTTTGCCTCTGTAGGCAACTGGTAGGTCTTTGGTCTGGCTGTGCATTTCTCTCTGTGGAATATGTGGCCCTTCTATCCTTAGTTTCTGCGTCTGATCAATGAGGAGAGTTCTGCCTCATTTCTCAGATGTACATATCTTAGAGCCACATGGGGAATATTAAATAATGTTTAAATAAATGATTGCATTTCAAGTGTTTGGAACACATTTCCTCTGAACTATCATAATCATAACATAGCAACAGTATTTATTGGGTGGTGTTTCTAGGCACTGGACCAAGTGGTTTATAGGCATTATTTCAGTTGATGTTCAGAACAACACTGTTACGAAGGAGGGTATTGTCACTGCTCTTTGAAGGGGACAGGATGGAGGGCTCAGGCTCTGGGTCACTTAGCCGGTGAGCTGTGGAGGCCGGCTTTGTTCTCTTCGACTCTGGAGCTTGTGTTCTGAAGGTTGTGGAAGGGCAGGACAACAGACTCGTTAACTCTTAGTGTGTTTGCGCATGTGCTGGAAAAAACTCAATAATTGCGAAATCAGTTTTAGACTTGGAAAAATCTTAGAAACAGGAAGCAAGATGGCTTGTGGTAAAATGAGAGAAGATTTTGGTCATTTATGCCCCTGTCGATGGGGAGACGTCAATCATTTGCAAATTGCTCTGGACCGTTTTTCTTGAGAAACTCTCTCGCCCTAGGATTTCTTATGTTCTCGCCAACACAAAGAATCTCTACTATGAAAATGTACTCCTCGTTACCCTGGTTAACGAGGAAAGAATTCTCTTGCTACTCAACAGCATCCGGTTGTCTTTTTTAAGCTACAAATCTTAAATGTAAAAAGGAGGCGAATATCTGTGGATAAATATCTTGAAGTAAAACTGGCATATTTTTTAGTTGTCTCTTGCCTGGAAACCTGTTTCTAAGAGATTTGGGGCTCCCCACACACCCCAGGCCCGTCTTCCTTCCTACCCTGCTGTCGGGTCATCCTGCTGTTTTAGTCCTTCTGATTCATTCGGTGCTTGAGCTCCGAGGACAATGCCCATTTTCCCTCTCCAGCAACCATTTCTTCATTCTTTCTTTTCTTTTTTTTAAAATTATTTTTATTTTTTAAAAAATATTTTATTTATTTATTTGACAGACAGAGATCACAAGTAGACGGAGAGGCAGGCAGAGAGAGAGAGAGGGAAGCAGGCTCCCCGCTGAGCAGAGAGCCCGATGCGGGGCTCGATCCCAGGACCCTGGGATCATGACCTGAGCTGAAGACAGAGGCTTTAACCCACTGAGCCACCCAGGCGCCCCTCTTCATTCTTTCTGATGGAAGACCCAGAGGGGTGAGACTGATTGAGTTCAAACAAGTGTTTACCATTGTTTTTTAAAATATACATCTAATTGTCCGGCTCTACTCTTGCACCTAAAGGTGCCCGCTACAGAGTTTGACGTCTCTTACTGAGATCTTACCTGAGAAAACCACACGTGCACTTTGTCACATAAATGTAAAGAACAACACAGCAAAAGGGGGAATTTTCAACCCACCCCCCTGCCCAACCACCAAATAATCAGCACTTAGAGCCTAGAAGCCCTCCTAATTGGAATCAAAACCCCTTTGTTCTTGTGTCTCCCTCCCTTTCTCTTCTAGTTGGGTTTTGAGTGAGTGGCTCTCTTTTTCCACCAAGAGGAGTGCCTCAGCTTTGCTTCCCAGCTCTGGGCCACTCTGCTTTATTCTCTGATGCCAGCCTGCTGGATTCAGGGATTCATTTCTTTTTGGCGCAAGACCGAAATCAGCCCAGTAAAGACCAAGAGTTATCACTTCCTGGACTTTGAGTCAGTTACCGGGGACTTAAGTAAGGAAGCCTGTGGCTTTAGAAATGACCAGATGCTGTCTTAAGAGTAAGAAGGAATCCAGTTAGGAGTTAAAGCCTTTAAAGAAGAGCAGAATTGAGAAAAAGAAAGAAACTGGGTCCCTGGTGACCCAGCCTTACCTGAAGCCTAAATATGGACTTTTTAAGGCAAATGGACCCATAATTCCTCTATTAGTTAGGTGAGTTTGAGTTGCATTTTCCTTAACCAATAATGGGAGATGCATTCACTGCTGCAGAGGGTATAGTCTACAGGCTAGGGAGTGTAATAGCTCCTGCGCTTAGAAAGGTGAATAAGACATATTTACCCTCGAAATAAAGGAGTTTATGATCTAAAAATCTTCTTTTCCCCATTTAATGTGTTTCTTCTTGCAAAGCAATGGGCAGGATGATGATGATGATGATTATTATTTAAATATTTTATTTATTTATTTGACAGAGAGAGAGAGAGGAGCAGGCGGAATGGCAGGCAGAGGGAGAGGGAGTAATAGGCTGTCCGCTGAGCAGGGAGCCCCATGCGGGGCTCGATCCCAGGACCCTGAGATCACGACCTGAGCCGAAGGCAGAAGCTTAACCCACTGAGCCACTCAGGCATCGTTGGGCAGGATTATTTTTTGTGATATCATTAAAAATTTTTGATATGTATTTCGATATGTAGTTCTTCTGCCATCATATACCCTTTTAAGGTGAGCGATTCAGTGGTTTTGGGATAGTTACAGGGTTGTGCAACCAGCACTAACTTCAGAAGCTTTTCATCCCTTCTCTCACCCCAACCCCCCCCCAAATCCCCACATCCGTTAGCACTCATTCCCCATTTCTACCCCCGCCCCCCAGCTCCTGGCAACCACGAATCGACTTTCTCTCTCTAGGGATTTGTCTGATCCGGACACTCCATACTGGGGGATCATACGGTATGTTGCGGTGTGTGACTTGCTCCTTTCACTTAGCATAGCGTTTTCCAGGTTCCTCGGTGTACCGCTTCTGTCAGTCCCTCACCCCTTCTTATGGCTGAATCATATTCTGTTGCCTGGGTCTGCACTACTTTGTCCACTAATCCACCAGCTGATGGACGTTTGAGTTATTTCTACTCTTTGTCTATTATGAACAACACTGCTAGAGCATTCCTGCACAAACTTCTGTGTGGGTATATGTTTTCATTTCTCTTAGATTTATGTCACCGAGTGGAACTGTTGGGTCGTATAGTAACTTTGTGTTTAACTTTTTGAGTACTACCAGCCTGTTTTCCCTGGCGGTTACACCGAACAAGAAAATAAGACTTCTGTTCTCATGGAGTTCCTAGGTTCTAATGGTCCAGTAGACTGCAACTTTGAAATAAACTAGACCGGAGAGAAATCTTACAGCATCTTGTACATGGTAGCCTTTAGTACGGTATAAACTTCCTGTGAAATCCTTACTATAAAACAGAAATTTGGTCCTAGCTGTCCCTTTGTAAATAGTGATGTGTGTGTGTGTGTGGGGGGGGCTCCATTATACACTAAGAGCCTTTAAACCAGGTGTTTCTAGTCCATCACAACTAAGAAGTTAGACATTTATAAATCCTGCTTAGTGTCTGACTGAGAGTTTATTATTGCAGTGGGGCACCAAGGAGCTGTTAGGTCAATAAAAAGCTTTAAAATTCTTTAAAAAATTTCAGAGACTTGAAAACAAAAGATAGTAGCAATGTTATTTAGATGATAGGAATGAGAAAATATAATTAGCCGTAAGTGGAAATAAAATCCATGAGATATGACAATTACTGCTCAAGAAGAATATAGAACAAGATGGCAGAGGAAGCATACTTAGTATAGAGTGCATTTGCTTTTTAAAAATTATTTAATTGCAATCTCTAAAGTATGTTAGCATCTCTGTGGTGCTGTGTAAACAGTAATAGTGGCATTGAACTCACCACAAACAAGAGCCAGCTGACCTTTACCTTCACTCCCTCGTTTCATGCTAGCGGCGACTTTCCCAAAAGGTATTTGAAATCACCTTACGATAATTAATTTGTGACAATTGGAAAAATGCTGGAGGACAGCGCCAAGGAAAATCCCGCATATCGTGGTGATGGAGGGGATCATAGAATTTAAGGATGGAAGAGACGGAGAAGTTTCTCCAGTGTGCCATCCCTCCCTCCAAACCTCCCTCCCTTCCTCCCACCCCTAACCTTCCCCCCACCTGCACCCCCGCCCTCTGCCCAGTTGCTAGAATGACAAACCTACTGTTGAAAGGTTATCAGTCTCTGGTTCAACATTCCTGTTCTAGAAACATGAAGATATTAATTGCAACCCCATCTACAATAGTAAAACATTGGAGGAACCAAAATATCTCACACAGCAGTAAGTCACTATCATACAAGTGGAAATTATATCTGTGGACATTTGGGGAAGTGTTTTATTATGATTTTAAATAAAAAAGCAGAATATACACTTGCATGCATATTATGCTTAAAATTAACTGTGGACAGGAAGATGGAAAATATGCAAAGTAGAAATAATTGTTATGCTTGGGTTATGAGGGTAATTTTTCTTTTCTTTTAAACATTTATACATTTTCTATAATTTTGCTTAGTCAGCATTCTTAAACTAATAAAAGTAAAAGGATAGTTTTACTTTTTTTTTTTCTGCTTAAAAACAGATAAAGTAAAAAGGGGGCTAACATTCTGTTGTGGAGATAGAAATTTGCAACAGCATTCTCCAGGAGTCAGAGGCAATGGTCCAAAAAGGTATATATAAAGTTTTAAGTTCATTTGGTGAAGCAAGCAAATATTCCATACCTTCTATCCTTTTTAAGACCATTGTAGCCATTTGTTGAATTTATGTTTGCAATTTAATATGAACCAGGGGATCATAGAAGGAACGGTTTTAAGAGAAACCACAGCATAAGAGGAAAACGTTAGCCAATTCTTAGGGCAAACCTAATTACATTTTCACTTACGTCTCAAGGAAAAAAAAAAACAAACAAACCACCTGTCTCACACTGCACCATATAGCTTATTGGCAGGAAGAGTTTCCCTTTGGGTTATTTTAATATATCTTTATTACTTGGCTTTCTGCAGTTTAGCGTTTGGATGCAGAGACACATGGTCTTTCACTGTTGTGCCTTATATTATCTGGAGACCCATAAAACCAGAGGGTTGACGGGTTCAGCGTTTTGTTCTTATTGTCTGCCCGAGCCATTTAGCAGTGTGACTGGCGCTGGTGCATTACCGCAGTTCATACAGGATAATGTCTTTTATCTTAGGATGCAGATTTTCAAATAGAGTCTCGGTTTTTTGGATAAAAAAGGTTAACCACATTGAACTCATTTGAAATAACCTGAAAAACAATATTGCTGTCAGTGTGGAATGACTCGATTAGATATTTTAATTTGTTTCTTTGATAATTCATGAAAATTAACATTAAAGTTTTAAAAACTAGATGGAAATTAACCATTAGCTTAGTAAGCAAAGATATACACATATTCTATCGGTATTTACAGACCAGAGGATATACTCTAATTTAGAGGAGGAATATTGTTTTCCTCTTTTAATATATCTGAAGTTCATATGTTCTCCTATTTCTTAAATAGTGAATTTAGTCTATTTAGATGCTAAATCAAACAAAGGGTAAGTCAAGTATTTTTTAGTTTTACTCTAAATGGGCTGTAACCCTCAGGATCTGGGAGGAGAGTTGTATCAGACTGTATAATTTCCTACATTTCCCCCTTGGAATAATTTAGCACAATTTTATTAAAACCCTCTTGGCTCTCTGATAATGGAGGAAAGAAAAGCACTCCTAATCTTTATGGTCAAGTAAGGTAAATTTTTAACAGATAATTCTGATTTTTTAATTGTTAATCTTTGCCTTTATCTTATTACAAGTTGTCGCTCTAGTAGGTATTCCTGGTTTCTTTTTGTTTGGGTTACCTTGGAAGGTGACCAGCTTCCTGAAATGCTCGCTCTTCGGGATTTGGCCCGGATCAGCAGTGACTGACAGGGTCTGGCCATCTGTTGTTGGCTGCTGGCTACGTCTTCCTGACAAGTCTGCAGCCACAGCGGAGTCCCCACGGGGTGGCTGGGACAGCACTGGGAACAGAAAAGCAAAGAATGAAATGTTTTGAAATAATTTGAGAGTTTGCCAGTACGTGTTTAGTGAAAACATTTTAATCAAGACTTTTTAATTAAAAAACAGCAATCAAGTAGGCCTAACAATATGAATCTGTTCTTTAAGGAGAAAAATGAATTCAAAATTTAGGACAATGCAAGGGAAACCACCCATCAGACTACCCGAATAGCTGAGCAAAAAGGTGGGGGCATGTGAACTTATGCCAAGTGACCCCGTTTTCCTAGATGATCACTAACCACAACAGTGTGCTTCAGGCCTGACTCCGCTGAGACTGCGGGCGTTGGTCGCAAAGCAGAAGCCCGGCTAGATCAATGCACAGAACAGCCCCAGCAAACAGACGTGGGCTCAGGCTGATAGTGACCGTGACCGCTCATGTATTTGCGGGAAACCCACTTTGGCTGCTAAGGTCTGGAACCCGTCATTTAGGTTTCACTGAAAAAGGGAAACTCGTTCCTTCTTTCTTACCTTCTCAAATGCTTTAGTATTTTATCCACGCCCTCCCTGCCTCCTTCTCTTCCTCCCTCACTGTCACACACACACACACACACACACCCCTACTTCTTCTTTTTTTTAAATTTTGCAACTTGTAGGCTTTCTGTTTGTTTCCTAGAATGACGCTGCCAAGTGCTGCTGCGGCCCCTTTCTTCCTGTAAAGCCTTTCTGTTGCCCCACGTCTTATCCTGTTAAGTATCGTGAGATGGGGCAGCTGGGAACAAGGTCCTCATGGCAGAACAGTTTTTGAAAAGTTCCCGCTGCAAATGTCCTCCCCGTCCCTCACGGTTCTCACCGGCTGTCAGGATGGCGGAGGTGCGGGGACGGTGCATGAGGTTTGTGGCCTCGGGGCCTCAGGCTCTGCGGTCTCTTTTTCTTGTCTTCTGCTACACACCTTCCCTGGTTCTCTGGCCCTTCAAGTGCGTTTGGAGCCCGTCTGGCGCACCGTCTGTTGGACAAAACCATGGGATTTAAGGTGGCTCTCGCTCCCCAGCCCCAGGCACTAAGTTTGATAGTGGAGATGCATCTACGCGCATCAAGTAGGTTAGAGTCTGGAAGGTGTCATAGTGACAGCTTCTGAGCGAGCGCGGTCGTAAATATCCAAGAAAACCAGAGATGCCATTCCTGGTAAGGAAGCAACAGGCCCGAGAGCTTGGGGGTGAATGGATTTCCATGTGTGTGGAAGGGTCCGGGGGCCACTGTAACAAGGCACCGCACACTGGGGGGCTTCAGACAGCTGAAACGTACGCTCTTGCAGTTCCGGAGGCTGCAAGTCCAAGATCAAAGCGGTTCGGCAGGACTGGTTCTCTCCTGGGGCTCTCAGAGAGAGTCTGCTCGGGCCTCTCGAGCTTCTGCTGGTGGGGGGCAGCCCTTGGCTTGTGCATACATCCTCCGATTTCTGCTTCCGTCGTCTCACAGAGCTTTCTTCTCTGCATGTACGTGTCCACATTTCCCTCTTCTTATAAGGACCCCAGTTACTGGATGAGGGCCCTCTGGACTCCAGTACGGCGTCGTCTGAATTGGATTGTATCTGTAATGACCCTATTTCCAAATAAGGTCACACTCACTGGAGTTAGGACTTGAACATCACTTTTTGGGGGACCCAGCACCACCTAGGACATGGCGATCTCCGCACCTGTCTGTATTTGCAGCCGCGCGCGGCCTTTCTCTGTCCTCGTTGGCACTGTGGACACTTTGCTCAGACAACTCCTGGTTGTGGGACTGTCCTGGGCTTTGCAGGGGCCTGTCAGCCTCCCTGGCCTGCATGTTGCCGGCAGCCTTCCCCCAGTTGGCTGTGATGACCACACATGTCTCCAGACATCGCCAAATGTCCCAGAGGGGACAAGATCGCCACGGTCGAGAAGCGTGTCACAGTGATTGTGGTGTTACCAAATTCCATGGAGATTTTAAGACTTATTCTCATATGTGTTTACTACTGTGTTACTTAGTACTGAAAGATTCATGATTCTACTTTTTCTATTATTGCCAAATAACTCTGTGACTTTTTAAAGTGGAATTTCATATTGCCTTTTATTAATATTACTATTCTTGCATCTTCTGTTTGTAATTCCCTGATCAATGACTATCCGTCCTTTCAAATTATTTATACTGTTCCTAGTTCAACATTTCCACAACCGTCACCATAAACCTTAGAGTTCTGCTCCTCTAGTGAACCTAGGTCTGATCTGACCATCCTTCCCTCCAAAGCAGAAAGGGTGTTGTGCTGTCAATAGAGAAATTCTTTTAGCCTCGCCTTGTCTGTGTACCGAGATTGAGCTGTGTGTAAAAAAAAGAAGAGAAGCCCGTATCCCATGACTTTTTGTGCTTAACCAACGTATCTATAGGAGTGTATGAAGAATGCAGTAAGTGTAGCATCCTTCCCATTTCAGTTCTTGGCAACATTTGGTGCCGCGAAAGAGAAGGAAGATTCTTTCCAAGCCGGTGACTTGGATGCTTGGTTTCGGAGTCAGTTTGTCGGGGCGGGGGTGGGGGGGCAAGACTGGGCACAGACGGGCCCCACCCCGGGTACAGCCCACACTAGTCCCTCTTGCTCCCGATTTTGTGATCACACCACAAAGCTTGAGAGGACGGATCCTCTAGAAATGAGCAGAGCTTCCTGGTTCTGCAAGGACTTTTGAAAAGCAGCTTTTGTTTCTGGAATGCCCTGACGGAGCATCCTCTGCAAACAAACCTTCAGAACCCTTGGGAAGAGAGCAGTAAGTTACAGTGTGACATTTGCGATCTCTAACAGGAGGAGACAAATTCCCAAGGCTTTGAAATGTAAAGAGAATGGCAAACATTTGGTCACCTAGTCGGTTGGGTAATGAACTGGAGGGGCCTTTCATGGTCCCACCCAAAGGTCCGACCCCCTCTGCTGGCCATTTGCTCGTCTGGCACCTGCACAAAGCCTTTCTCTCCTGTCCCAGGCAGGGCTAGTGGCTTCCTCTTCTTCTGGGTCCCCCAGCCCTTTGTGCACCGTATATTTAGAACTGAATGAATTGTTCTATAATGATTTGTTTGTGTATTTGTCTCTCCTGGGAGGTGACGAGCTCCTTGCAGCCAGGGACCATGTCCGCATTGTTTTCATATACCCATCTCCTCTGTGGAATAAACCTTGGATCTGTTGTCACGTCTTTCTGGACTCCTTTCTGATTGCTACTGCCATCGGCCTAAAGTCCCAACTTCATCCCTCACTGCCTCAAGGCTGTCAGAGGAAAGAAACACAGCTCTCCTGCGCGTGGGGGGCTCTCTCCCTCTCTCCGTGGGCATTGTCCCTTCGTCCCACGAGGCATCTCCCCCAGAATCAAACCACCCCTCCTCTGGGCTGGGGGGGCTCTTCCTGATGATAATTCTGTATTTGCCTAACACATGACTTAACACACACTATCGTGATGGCCTGCGTGTCTGCTGTACCCCCTGCACCGAAAGATCCTGGAGCTACCCGTGTCGGTTTCCCTGCCTCCTAGCAGAGAGCCTGGTGCTCAGGGAACATTTGCGGAATTACATTTCTTACAAAATCCTTGCGCTGTAGCACGAAACTTTGTAATACAGTAGAAAGAGAATGAATCAGAAATCAGACAACTCTGAGTTCTTGTTAGGTTCTGCTATTTACACACGGGAAGGAAAAGAAAATATAAAACATTTGCTTAAGTGGAAGAGTGCTCTAGAAAAACGGAGACATAAGCAAAGAAAAACAGGCCCCTGCCAGGGAGTAGACCCCACATGCAAGGACAGTGAAAAAAAGCTGACAAGTCAGCTTAGCAGCAACTGGGCTTAACAAGATGCGATGGGAAGGGAACGTGGACCCTTCATGTCACCCACACGGGAACCCGAGGGCAGGCCTATGGCCAGAGAGGTGGGCCAGCACTGAGATGGCCCCAGAGAAGAAAGAAAAGGGGAAAAAAAATCATTTTTTTTGGTTTTGGATAAAGACAGGACATCAAGCCTGAGGTTTATTTATTTCTGCATGTCTGCTGTGTATTCCCCTGGGGAAGCTACTGGAACAAATCCGTGTCAGCTGTGAGGCCTTGCTCAGTGGAAGGGAGGTGGTGGCTTTCACGCGTTGGCAAGCCCTGTGACAGGACAGGAACGTGACAGCTGCCTGACTGCTCGGGAAGGGCCAGGTCATGACTAGTCTCGGAGTCTTGGGATCCTTCTCTATAAAAATGAGAACACACATTTGCATTATGAGTCTTAGACAGTAATGAGCTTGGGTGTTTTTATAATTATGTGAGATTGTTTATACCATCCCTGCATGGCCACCCTGGCCTTGAGAGTCACCCTAGGAGGGCGGAATTCATCTCGAGTTATCTGGGCCACCACCGAGCTGTCCAGTTGGCTGTCGCACACAGTGGCTGTTTTAAAATAGAATTTATGCTCTGACCAATGTAGAGCCATTTCTCTTGAAATCTCTCTCTCTCATGCATCAGATACCTCAAACCTCTATTTTCCTACCTTCCTTCCTTGTCTGGGACCTCAGCTGGGCATTGGTTGGAAAACCGAGACATGCCTGGCCTTTCCGTGTAGCCTGAGCGTCCTCGTAGCCATGGCAGCTGGGTTCCCAGGATGAGTCCCCCAAGCAAGAGAACAAGGTGAAAGGCCATGGAGTTTTCTTTTTAATGACCTAGTGGTGGAAGTCACAGAGCCTCACTTTTGCCAGACTTTGTTGTTGAGGCCTCCAAGAAGGTCCAGCCAGGCCCAAGGGGAAGAACACAGAATCCATCACTCAATGGGAGGAGAGTTGATGTCACACTGTAGAAAAACATGGGGAATGGGATATAGTTTGATGGCCTTCTTTGGAAAATACAATGTTCCATGAAGAGTAAATTCACCAATCTGTGATGGAATGAGGAAAATAAAGCCAATTTGTTTCAAGTTAGAGGAAAGTCCTTGATTTTGAACTTAATTAAATTTCGGGGTTGAAATGTCCTGAATGAAGTGCAGTTATTGTACTTGGTGGTTGTTTTTCTTAATGTCCTTACTGCACACAATAAAAAGCTGGTGACTTCAGACCAGGTTCCGAGGTTTTGTGAAATTCAAAATCTGACAGTTTAATGGCCTTCACTTTCCTGTTCAGCGTTGTAAGTTCTTCTGCAGCATTCCCAATGAGTGATCACTCATTCTTTGAACATTCCTGGTGACCTTGCCCTCTCCTCATGGAGAGATGAGCCCCTCTCGCTGTTTACAGTGCTCACCGGTATAAAGTTGTAACTCACCTCCCTGCTGTTAACTCATACCCTTGATCTTGAATCTTCCCTCTCGATTCACTTGATGGCTTTTCTGTTAGGTAGCCACCCCTCTCACCACTCCACCATTATGTTTTCCTTCTTCCAGATTATATAGTCTTAGTTCCTGTAAATGTTCTTTATGTGATCTGTGCATAGATGGGTTCTAAGTGAGCTTTGATAAAGTGGTGGTACTATCTCAGTCTTCTAGGATCTCGATAGTCTCAATTTGTTCATGTTGGGGTTGTGGTCTTCAAGGTTCTTGCTGGCTACATTTCTGTATTCTACCATCCTGCTTATACACTTCTAGAATCATTACAGCTTGGTAATGTTCTTCTTCAACAGGTGATCACAACAAAAAATGTGTTCTCGCCAATATAGAATACAACGAGACTGCTAAAGCTCTTATTTAAAAAAAAAAATCAGGTATGATGTAGAGATGGTAAATTGTAAATATGCACTTAATTTTAAATCCACATTTAAGAAAATATAAACTTCCAGTTTTCGTCAAGTCCTATCCTTGTGCAATTATTTTCACCCTTAAATTTGCTCTTTACTTTTATTCTAATATTTTATTATTAATGCGGCTATTGTTATTGCTACTATTGGGGCTAACCACTGGTAATAATACATTTCACTTGCTACTTTTTGCCTCTCACTTCAGTTTCTCCAGATAGTATTGGTTCTGGTGCTTTCCTCTGTAATTGGCATTTTCATTTCCTTGGCAAATTTGGTATGACCATCTTCTGAGACTTCCCCTAAGTCATTAACTGGAATGGTGGACAGGATGGGCTTGAATAGAGAACCCAGGGTCACTGCTGTGGTTGATGAACCCTAATGAGTACCACATTACTCTGAAATTAATACTTCCTGGACTTGGTGTCCTCAGGATCCTGCCTGTTTATCTTTTCACTGTCCAGGAATGATAGTGTGAGCACTGAAGCATTTGTTTTTAGTGAATTTGGATAGGCTCCTCATGACGTCTGCTCTCCCTTTTGTGACAAAGCATCTGTTTTACAACCTGTTTTCATATTTTGCTAGTTCATTTCAAACCTAGTCCTATAGTTCCTGAGAGCCGAGCTTACCACTTAATCCAAATAGGACCAAAAGTTGTCATCTCTGTCTTTTGGACCCATTTCCTTCCATGTTCGGAATTCCTCATAGTGTCCTAAGCGTGGTTTCAAGTTGCATCTTTTGGGTGCAGGGATCGAATTGTTTCGGACCTGGAGGGCAAGGCGATGAGAGTCTATGCGTCAAGCCAGAGCCAATCGTGGCCTATCAAATTTCAGAGTTTGGGCGACTTGAAATTATCAAAAAATACTTAGCAAAATTGGCCAACAAATGTGAAACTGAAATCACAAGTGTCTGGGGGTATAAATGGAGCTCTCCTCTGAACATCTTGAAGAAGGAAAGGACCCGTAACGTCAAGGGTTTTGGCATAAAATGAGGGGCCATTGGGAATGTTATTATTCCTGTGATTCCATGAGTCCCCAGGCCGATACGGCTTAAGGAGACATAAGTAAGACTTCAGTAACTCTAGTTTAAATGATGGTAAATTCTCCGAGATGACTTTGTCACTTTCAGCTTAGCATTCCATCATGTTCATAGCCCCGGCCAAATCTGAGTCAGTCCTAGCTAATTCCACATTGATAATGGCTTTACTGTGTTTTCCAACATTTAATTGATAAATTATCCTCAAGGAGTTATTTAAGGCACGTCAAGAATTTATCAGAGCTTTGCTTTGAGAAAAATGAGTCTAGACTTAGGTTAAATCCTTTTGTTTCCATGGATTGTATCTTGGCACCTGAGCCAGTTTTCTTATTCTCAGGAAAAACCTTGTCACACATCCATGACAAGGAGGTGGTCTGTGCCCCATTGCTCCCCCAATACCACTCCCTCCTCTCTTTGGCTCGAGTTCAATAGGCCCCATCATTTTTGCATCCTCACGTTAGAATCTTGTTCTTCGTGGACTTTCTTAACACATGACGTTATATCTAAACTTTTTCTTTACTTGGTTGTAAAGCTGTATACACTGCCAGTCAGCGAGGTCTTACGTGACAGGTGCTTCTGGGGACCTCTTGCTTGCATTTCCCTTGCACAGCTGGGGTGGGCCTTTGAGCTGTCCATGCCCCCTCTGCCCCCACCTTCTTTTGCCCCGACTCTGTCCCATTGCAGTTCTGTTGCTACAGGGGACGGGCCTCCTGGAAGGACCGGAAGGCTCAACAGGCCCCTCCACCCACGTGGCCCACATCCGGTCCATACAAGACGCTCACGCATCCCGTGCTTGATTGTCTCCGCCACATGGACCACTCCTAGAACTGCCTCACTCCATTTGGGCTGACGCCCCTCCTTTGAAATCGTTCTGCACCCCCTGGCCCTTGCCCTCTAGGCCTGCGATGGGAGAGAAAGCCCTGAGGATCTCGGGAACACCTTGGTTTTCTCTGAGAAGACGGAGGCTTTCCCTACAGCCTTCCCCTTTTCTTTCTGAGCTCTCATCAGAATCACCCTTAATGGTCCATTTCTAGCAATTCTCCTGGGTGCACCTCAGAGCGCTCCCAGCCCCTACCCACCGCCCCCCCCCAAGTCTCCCGGCCTCCTCCGCAGTGTGAAGCATCTGTTACAACTGCACCCCCACTTTCCAGTACCAATTTCTTTGTCTGGGCCGTTATAACAAAAATAGCATCAACTGGGTGGCTTATGAAACACACTTGCTTCTCACGGTTCTGGAGGCCAGGAAGCCAAGATGGAGGCACCCGCAGATTCGGTGTCTGCTTCCTTCTAGACAGCTGTCGTCCTTCTGTAGCCTCACATGGCGGAAAGGACAAAAGAGCTCCTGGGGTCTCTTGTATAAGGGCACAAATCCCATTCATGAGGATACTTCCCCCATGACTTAATCACCTCCCAAAGGTCCCACCTCCTAATACCATCACCTTGGGCGTTAGATTTCAACAGAAGGATTTAGGGAAATTAGCAACATTCGGTCTGTTACAATCCCCGAAGCAGCCAGCTAGCCTGATGGGTATTCCCCACCTAGCAGGATGGAGTCAGACGCTGTGCACTGGACCCCTCTAGACGTGGGGGGTCTGTCAACTCCCTGAGTGGTCCTTTGGAAGTCCTTTTGCCAGGGGACGTCCTGGGATCTCTGCAGAGAAGCTTCTCACTTCTCACTCACCCCCCACCTGAGAGCCTTCTACCCTTTCACACCCGATAAGGGTACAGCTTTCTCTTAACCATCTTCCTCTGAAAAGTTACAAGTCCAACTGAGCAGTGTGTGCCACAGCTTACTTTAACGTCTGACATGTAGATGTACATGTTTCCTGAGGCCATTTTAACAAAGTGCCATGACTTTGGTGGCTGAAAACAGACACTTGCTCTCTCGCTGTGGTCCAGAAATGTGCAATCAAGTTGTTAACACGGCACGCTCCCCTTGAAGGTTCTGGGGAAGAATCCTTCCTGGCCTTTTCCAGCTTCCATTGGCTCCTGGTCAGCCTCAGGGTTCCTCGGCTTTGGACAACATCACCCTGGTCTCTGCCCCCGTCTTCACACAGCCTTCTCTGTGCCTCCTCTGGGTCTCTGCATCCAAATCTCCCTCCCCTTTTTCTTGTCAAGAAGATAGCCATTGGACATAAGGCCACCCTCATCAAGTCTGAGCTCGTCTTAACTTGATCACATCTGCAAACACTGTTTCCAAATGAGGTCCCTTTCACAGGCTTTAGGATTCCGATTTGAGCACAGCTTTTGGAGGTGCACAGCTGAACCCACCACACTAGGTAACTTGATGCCCCAGGTGAAACCTTCAGGAAAAAAAGGTGTTTATAGGGGCACCTGGGTGGCTCAGTGGGTTAAAGCCTCTGCCTTCGGCTCAGGTCTGATCTCAGGGTCTTGGAATCGAGCCTCGCATCGGGCTCTCTGCTCACAGGGGGAGCCTGTTTCCCCATCCCTCTGCCTGCCTCTCTGCCTGCTTGTGATCTCTCTCTCTCTGTGTCAAATAAATAAATAAAATCTTTAAAAATGAAAGCATTTGTTTATTGTTGATCGGGTCTCCACACGTGGTGGCCAATTAGGTCCTTAAGTCTGTACTGTCTTACAGCGCTTCCCATTTAGTTTTACCTCTAGTACGAGTTTTTGAGGGTCGAGGCCCATCAACCCGTCCTTTGGGTCCCTCTAGGGTTCCTCACTCACAGAGTAGGCACTAGGGAAGGACAACGGCGACCGTTCTCTTTCACAGCAGCCTGAGAACTTCAGCTGTAGCATGAGGGATTTTGATGAAAGGCGACATGTTTCCTGATACTGAAAATAATGAACGTCCCCATGGATTCCTGAGGAAGGGCGGGGCACTGCTGTCCCTGGGAGGTCGGGTCGGGCGCTGCGCCTGGGGAAGCCAGCGGTCCTCACCCGCCGACCAGAGCAGCCGCCGCCCTGAGACGCACCATGACTTTCTCTGTCCCCGAGAGACACACGCGGCTGCCACACGGCATGGTGAGGCTTCATGGATGGAAGATGCGTCCTAGTTGCAGATGTTGACAGTGAAAGAAACAGGTGAATCTCAGAATGGGTGAAGCACGGTGTTGACACAGGACAGTCTCTTTTGGTCCGGGCTAAGGAAAGAGCGCGCGGGCCTCGAGCGGGACGCGCCCTCCCCGGCCCCGAACCCGCGGGGCCCGGGGCTCGGGAGTCCGGGGTCTGTTCCAAAGGCTGCGGCGTGGCCACGGAGCTCGGGGTGTGCATTCTGCCGCGGCTTCTCGGGGTCCGGGCTCCTTCTCTGTGCTGTGGAGCAGCTGCACCGGGCTCTGGGGAGGACGCGGCGACCTCGGAGCCCGGGCCCTGGGAGCTTCACGCTCCCTTCCTGGGCTGCCGCCCTCGCCTCTCCCGGGAAGCCCACCGTGGGCAAGTCGGAAAGAACTTGGACTAAATCATGACCTCAGACCACTTAAACGTTGAAAACGTCCTTCTCTAGATCCCAAGCAGGATGCTGGGGCTCCCAGTACTCGTGCATATTTTATTCACGATATTTATTTATTTATATTGCTGCCTCCGCCCCCGCGGCGGGAAGTCCCGGCCGCGGCTGTGTCTCGCGCCAGCGCGGATTCCCGCAGGACAGTTCTGGGGATCCCAGTCGGGCGCCGGTGTCTCGGGCTGAAGTCCGCGTGGGCCTGCTCGTGTCTGCGGGCTCCCACCGGGTCTGTCTCCCGCCCCTGCGGGTGTCTGGAGGCTGCCCGCCCTCCTCGGCTCCTGGCCCCTTCCCGGCCCCAAACCCGCTGGGCGGGACCGTCCCTTGGTCCCTTTCCCTTTCCACCCGCTTCTGGCTCTCTGCCCCCCTCCTTCCATCTCCCAGTTTCATCTGTAAGGATTTTAGGACGATTCTCTTGGGCCAGGCAGGATAATCCGGGCTAGCCTCCCTGGGTTAAGGTCAGCCGCTGGACATTCTTTTTTTTTTTTTTTTTAATTTATTTGTCAGAGAGAGAGGGAGAGAGCAAGCACAGGCAGACAGAGTGGCAGGCAGAGAGAGAGCGAGAAGCAGGCTCCCGGCCGAGCAAGGAGCCCGATGTGGGACTCGATCCTAGGACGCTGGGATCATGACCTGAGCCGAAGGCAGCCGCTTAACCAACTGAGCCACCCAGGCGTCCCAGCCGCTGGACATTCTTGATTCCATCTGCAACCTTAGCTCCCCCCGGCCGTACAACCTCGCACACCTGCAGGCTCTGGGGTTAGGACAGGGATGTCTTTGGGGGCAAGATTCTGCCCACCACACGTACTATAAAATACCCCTGTATCTCCCTGTTTCTCAGTTGATTAGAAAGATGTTCTGTGTGCATTTAAAAAATTCTCTTGTTTGAACGCCTACAATTCAAACCATGCCTCTAACATGGCGCTGGAACATTTTATCCAAATGATCTATTTATTTATGCATGTCTGGCAAACTCATACATGTGCCTCTTAGGACTGTGTCTTATGCATCTTTGAATTCCCTGAACACAGGGCAAGGACTGGTGTGAAATAGATTCTTGATAAATGATCATGGGATGAAACCGGAGGAATCTTATTTATTTTGCCACAATTTCCTGTATTGTCTTTTTTTTTTTTAAGCTCTTACATATGCCTTCCAAACCCCAAGTGTCTTTGGTTTCAAAACTTGTATTTGTCTTTCCTTCTATGTAACAACTTGTCAACTCACATACTTTGAGAAATAAATGATCTGTTTCATTCTGTTAAGTGGAAATTCACACAAGAAATTCAGAAACATGAAAATAGTAATAAACATTATTACTAGGTGTTTTAAAAAGAGAATGAAGGTCTGTGAAGTGTCTTAATATATATAACAACGATTTTATTTCAATGTGAAAAGAAATTGGACACTATTTTCCCAGGAAAACTCTGGTTCTAGTAACAATGAAGCATTTGGATTCTGCGTGCCATCAAGGTGAACCAATGATCCTGAGTCATGTGACTTCCCACCGTGTCACACGAATTTCTTCATCCATACAAGCATTCCATCCAAGTTTGATTGAAGTCAAACATATTTGTTGCATTATTCTGTGAATTTGACAGAATACACAAACGATATTCTAGGGGAAATACGTGATGCTTTTGTTGCTTTTCTTCTTTTGTCACTATTTTCTCTTTAGTTTGCTCATCTGGACACACAACAGTGAAATAAAATCAACCTTTGGCTCAGTCTCCGATCATGCATTACAACTGATCGGCCAACAGAGATGGTCCACTTACCATATACGTTTAGCCTTGATACTTTTCATTTACAGCATTTTCTTTACCATGTACTCTTAACTTTCTTGCATTATTCTTTTCACTGGTTTTTATGCTCCTAACAGTCAACACTCTCTATTACCACAATCCGTGCCGAAGTACCATACCCTGTCTCCTTAGGAAAGCAGGCCTAGACCTGCCTCTAAATCAAAGGCCTCAGAGCACTAAAGGTAACCTCGTGGCATTTTGTGGACCCAGTGAAAATACACAGTCACTTCTGCAAATTGACTTCTGTTCTTCGGAAGAAGACTTACCTGTTCCCTGGGATCTGCTTCTAGTGATGCCTGTCTGCATGTAGGGACTCTGTAGGAGCTAAAGCCAGGTGACAGGATCAGTGCCCAAACCTTCATGGGCCAAGAATTCCAACATTTCTAGAGACACTACAATTTTGAGATACAGTTGGAGTAAGTACTAGGACTGTGATTTCCCCCAGTGTACAAAAAGGCAGTTAAAAATATAAATATTCCTCCTTTTTAAAAGCATTCTTTCATTCTCCACCATTTGTTTCAAAAGTAATCCACAAAAATACAGATTTTAAAATTATCCATCATTTCACCAACTGGGGTGACAGCATTTTAGTGGTTATTCTTTCCAATTTTTATATAAATTATAAATATGACATGACTGTGTATATTAATATGTGTCTCTTTGTGTATGTCCTTTTAAAATAACAAAAATGTCATCACTTGCACAACCTGCCCCGTCACCAGAGTGATGTCACCTTCGGGTGACTGTCTTCCTTATCTTCTTTTCTGCTCTAATGCCTACAATAGCATCTGGCATACGGTAGGTTCCCGATAAGTACACAGTTGTTCATTAACTGCTTTCTATCACTGCACACTTTGCTCTAAGACTTTTCCACAGTAATTCGTGAGATGGTGGGAAAATGAATTTAGCCTGATCTTACTGAGGGATGTCGAGAACTGTGACTTAGCACTTTCGGTTATAAGATGGGTAGGTTTCGGGGGTGCCTGGGTGGCTCAGTGGGTTAAGACTCTGCCTTCAGCTCAGGTCATGATCTCAGGGTCCTGGGATCGAGCCCCACATCGGGCTCTCTGCTCTGTGGAGAGCCTGCTTCCCTGTCTCTCTCTGCCTGCCTCTCTGCCTGCTTCTGATCTCTGTCTGTCAAATTAATAAATAAGATCTTTAAAAAAAAAAAAAAGGTGGGTAGGTTTCGGGGATCTCCTGTCCAGCACGGTGACTTCAGTTCATACCACTGCATTGTACACTTGAAATCTGCGTACAGAGCCGATCTCGAGCCTTCTTCCCACACACATTTGGTTGTGGTCATCTTTTCCCACTCAGTATGTGTTTTAAACCATCACATGGCCCGTCGTAAATGTAGGCAACTTTTATCTGTCAGGTGCACCCCAGTAAAGCTGGGGAAGAAAGAGGGGTGTGACTTACCCTACAAACTGCCAATAGATGTGCCTTTGTGGCAACCACAGGGGCTACCGGAAAAGCACGGGAGATTTTGGCCACTGAGAGCTCCCAGCACTGTGCGGGGATGGCCCTCCCTTAGCCAGAGGGCACCTCGCCCATCTCTGCTAAGAGCGTCTCCCAGGATCCTGGCTGAGGGTTCCTGGCCAGTGCGACACAGCACACCCTCCCTCTCCCCTCGTCCTGCTCCCAGCCTTCCTTCCCCACTCGCTCCTGCCAGCAGCCCCCCAGTAACCACCCAAAAGCTCTGTCTCACACCCTATTTCCCAGGAAGAGCCACCTATTCGATGTATAGGCCGCTTCCATGTTTTTGCAGCTCGAAACTTTGCTGCGATGAATAGCCTTGTTCAAATATTTGTCTTCCTCGCTTACTGACTTACAGTACGTTTTCAGAAGAAAAATCTTGTTGATAAGAAAGAATGAACATTTTGAAGGCTTCCACTGCCAGATGGCAAACTGACTCCAGAAGGGTTGGAGAAGTTACGGTTGTACTGCTGGTGTGAGATGGGGCCCATCCCACCCCTCTTGTCACCACGGGGGAGTCACTGGTTTCTTGGTTGGGTTTGAATTATGATTTATTTAATGGGGAGAAAAAGCTTTGTCATTGCTTTGTATTTACAGTGCATTGATCGCTAGTAATGTTCAACACGTTTTCATATATCTACGGAATTGGTGTTTCCTCTTTTGTCAAGTTTCGGTTATGGTCCTATGCAAATTTTTCTTTTGAGGGTTATAAATCAATAACATGAAATCCTAATCATGTTTATTCGGACTGTTTTTGATCTTCTATAATATTGTTATTCCTGATCTATAGTTGTACTATGTTAATTTTTTAAAAACTTTATTTCTTTACTGAAAGAGAGAGAGGGAGGTGGGGGCAGAGAGAGAGAGGGAGGGAGAGATAAATCTCAGGCAGACTCCATTGAGCACAGAGCCCAGTGTGGGACTTGATCTCAAGACCCTGAAACCATGACCTGAGCCAAAATCAAGAGTCAAACCCTTAACCAACTGAGCCACCCAGGCACCGCACTATGTAATTTTTTTTGTTTTGTTTCAACATAGAGAGATATTTCTATTTTGGTTGTTAAATCTGTCAAATGTTTCACTCTCTTTTTTCTGTATAAATGTTGCACTTATAAGTTATGCTTAAAAAGTCTTTCTCTATGCCTTGAGTGTGCAAACACTCACTTCAATGTTTTCCTGGTGCTTTTTTATTTTACAAATGTTTTAGACCATCTAGAATTTATTTTACCAGCAGAAAGACACGACAAACCAGTAGTCTGGGCTGTACTGGGCTTCCTGATTGTTCTGCTTGTGTCTGGGTTTATTGTGGTCCCCAGAAGAGTATGTTCAAGTCTTTACTCCCTATACCCGGGAATGTGACTTGACTTAGAAATAGGGCCTTTGCAGATGCCGTCAAGTTCAATAAGGTCCTACTGGACTAAGGTGAGGCCTAATCCAATGAATGGTGTCCTTACAGAAATAAGAGGGAAATTTGGAAATAAGAGGAGCAGAGATTGGAATGATGAGTCTATGACCCAAGGAACACCAAGAACCCCAGAGCCCAGGAGAAAGGCAGCTAAGAACAGATTCTCCCTCAGAGCCACCAGAAGGAACCAGCCCTGCCAACACCTTGACTTTGGACTCCTTGCCTCCAGACACGTGAGCAGAAAAGTTTCTGTTGTTCTAGTTTCCCAGCGCATGGTAATTTGTTAAGGCAGCTCACGGTTTTAAAAATATTTGAAATGGTTGCCATCAACTAAATACTGGGACATTTCATAGAAAAAGTCAGGTTTCTCTTAAAAAGCAGCCAAACTCTGAGCCCTCATGTTGGTGTGGTCTTATCTGGACCTTCGACTTGCTTTCTCGGCACGAACAGGAGTGTGCGTGGGTGGGAAGCTACCTTTTTCAGCTGTAAAACTGTTTTCTTTTCCTTCCTTAATGGTAAACTTGCCCCAACATCATTTATAAGTAATGCCATATGAAATGCTGCTGTTATCCCTACTGTATGCTCCTGTGGCATGTGAGTCTATTTTGGGCTTTTCTATTCTGACCCTCTAATCTGTCTAAATAGCCATTTACCAGCACTGCACAGTTGGGCTTATGACAGTTGAAAAATATAATGTTCCATCTCATTGGGCAAGCGGGAGACCTTTGCTTCCTTTAGTACTAAAGTTCCATCAATTAAGGCAAGTGAATTTAATAGAAGTAAATGCAGACGCTGCCAGATAGACTTACGGTGACTGCCACCGCTTACATGGGTCTATGGGTCTTCCCACTGGAAATGGAAGCCATTCGTTTTCTGGCTATGGATTGGTTTCCCACTGCCAGTGTCTTTTCTATGAAAAAAAAAAACAAAAACAATTTGAGCAGAGTCATCTCATTATCATTGCAGCTATAAGTATCATTTGTTGTCTGAAGAAATATGTGGCATTAAAATATGTGAGATATTTGTCAGTTTTGTAAACTTCATTAAATGTATGTGACTATCCTTTTTCTGGTAGCGAAGTGTCACCTTCCTGAATTCTGTATGCACGAAGTTTGAATTAATAGAAAGAGGAAGACCTAAGGGAATTGTGTCTGTAGAACACTTAAAAGTGTGCTTAAAATGCTTAATGATAGTGTTCAGAAAGGCCTTCTACTTAATTTTTAAAAATTTAGAACTTTTAAATTTGAAATAATTATAGATTCACTGGAAGTTGCAAAGAAATGTCTGGGGAGGTCCAGTGCCCCTGTCTCCAATGTGAACATTTCCTGGAGCAACAGTGCGGTGTCTACCACATTGCTGTGGCACCATCCATAGACTTATCCCGAGTTCACCATTAGATATGCACTTCTTTGTTGTATCCCCATGCAGTTTGACCACACCATGCAGCGTGGCCTTGCATAAGCACCACCACAACCACGATACCACACTGTGTGGTCACCACGGGCTCCAGCCTGTTACCCCCTGATAGCCACACCATCCTCTCTCCCGTCCCCGACACCTGACAACAGCTAACTTGCTCTCTTCCGCAATTCCGTAATTCTGAGAATATTACACAAATGGAATTATGGAGTAAGTAACCTTTGGGAACGGGCTCGTCCCCCCAGCATAGTTCCCTGGAGACTCGTCCAGGAAATGCTCGTTCCTTTCTTATTCCTCAGTGGTCTTCCGTGGTGCGGGTGGACCGGTGTGTGGGATCATGCACCCGATTGCACGACATCTGGGTGGTCTCCAGTTTGGCCCACGATGAAGAACTCAGCGATGCACGTTCATATGCAAGTCCACGTGTGACAAGATCTTCATTTCTTGGGGCTAAAACCTCCAGGTTGGGGTTGCTTGGTTAGAACATGTTTATTTTGGAAAAGAACTGCCAAGCTCTTCTCGAGAGGGGATTCCAGAAAAGCCATTTATATAGACTAATCCTGTGCTTATGTTTTTCATCCCTTAAAACATCTTTATTTGTTCTGGCTTAAGAAATAATTTGTGTCTAAGAGGTTGCATGTGTACAACTTTGACAATCTTCTGTTATTTGTAACTCTCTTGCAGTTCTATCTTCATTTATTTTATTTTATTTATTAAAGATTTTATTTATTTGACAGACACAGATCACAAGCAGGCAGAGAGGCAGGCAGAGAGAGAGGCGGCGGGGGTGGGGGCGGGAAGCAGGCTCCCTGCTGACCAGAGAGCCCGATGCGGGGCTCCATCCCAGGACCCTGGGATCAGAACCTGAGCCAAAGGCAGAGGTTTTAACCCACTGAGCCACAAAAAGATTATATTTATTTATTTGAGAGGGAAAGAGAAAGAGCACAGGAGCACAGGGAAGGGTGGAGGGAGAAGCAGACTCCCTGACGCGGGGCTTGGTCCCAGAACCTGGGGATCACGATCTGAGCCAAAGGCAGATGCTCAACTGACTGAGCCATCCAGAGGCCCTTCTTCATTTTTTATTCCTCTGTTTATGGTTTTTAGCATTCATTCACTCAGTTGTTTGTGCCGTCATCTTTTTTTTTTATTTTTTTAAAGATTTTTATTTATTTATTTGACAGAGCATAAGCAGAGGGAGCAGTGGGCAAGGGGTGAAGCAGGCTCCCCGCTGAGCAAGGAGCCCAATGCGGGACTCGATCCCAGGACGCTGGGATCATGACCTGAGCTGAAGGCAGCCGCTTAACCGACTGAGCCCGCCCCCCCGGGCGTCCCTGCGCACTCATCTTTACTCAGGATTCCTCCTCATCTTGAAAACTCGGTGCCTTAGAACAGAACCCGAGGTGAAGGTTCTAGTGTAAACGATTCCCGGGTTAGGCTACATAGAGAGAGCGGCTCTGAACATGTGTATGCAGGTTGTTGGACGGATGTCTGCTCTCCTCTCTCGGGTAAGTAGCCAGAAGTGGAACCGCTGGGTCAGATGTTAAGAGTATGATTAACTTTCTAAGAAATATTGAATGGATTTCCAGAGTAGCCTCACCACTTGGCATTGTCACCGATGAAGTGGGGGCCTCTAGTCGCTCTGCCTTCTCCGCAGCACATGGCTCCCCGCCCCTCCTTCCAGCAGATGGGTACAGGCACCTCTCTGTGCTTTTAACTGGCATCTCCCTCATGGCTGATGACATGTGCATTTTTAAATGCCCTTGTGTCCATCCGATGACCTCTTTGGTGAACTGCCTCAGTTTCTGCTCATTTCTGAGTTATATTCTTGCTGTTGAGTTTTACATTTTCTTCAAACTTTATGCCTTGTCTTTTCATCCTCTTGACAGTATTTTCACGGAGCAAGTTTTTACTTTTGATGAAGTCCCAATTTATCAGGGTTTTGTTGTTGTTTTTTTGTTTTTTGTTTTTTTTGCTGGATTGTTTTTGGTGTCTTATCTAAGAATTCCTGGCTAATCCCAATCACAAAGATTATCTGTTTCCGTCTAAAAGTTTAAAGCTTTGCATTTCGCACTTAAATCTGTGTTTCATTTTGCATCCGTTGGACATGATGTTGAGGTTGTGGTTCATTTTATTTTTCTTTTTTGCTTATGGGAGGCCAATTATACCAACATCATTAGTTCAAAAGACTTCCCCTTATCCATTGCGTTGCCTTGCCAAAAACTGATCGACTATATCTGTATGGGTCTGTTTCTGGACTTTTTATTCTGTTAACTTTTTAAAGTGTAACCACTGGAAAATTCAAAATAAGATATGTGGCCCTCATTTCATTTCTGTTGGCCAGCATTGCTGGAAGCATGAGTGACAGCCAGAGGGCTGGCTTTCAGAATGTTCCAGTCAGCCCCAGGCTGCAGGCTCCCCTGGGAAGGCATGACCTTCTGGCCATTTCTGGGAGGTTGTGGCACTCAATGCTCAGGGCCACCCATAGGCTACCTAGGTCACCAACACCTAGAGCAACCATGGCTGGCAAAGGTGATGTGGGAGGGCCACCAACAGCCTCTGCTCTGGTCCCTGGCCTTTACCCCTTGGTATATCTTGTTCTTCTCTCTCCTTTCCTTTGTGCTGGTGTGTTTACATTCTGAGTGTTGCCTTCTTCCTCCTTCCCATTTCATCTCTCTCTCTCTCTCTCTCTCTCTCGTCCCCTCCTCACATTTAGTATGAAGGCTTATTGATGGTCCCATTTTATTTTCTCTTCTTTATGCACCTTAAATTATTTCTTTCTCCCTCCTTTTTGCCCTCTTCACACTTTCCCCCTCTATTTATCCCTAAGTTTTGCCCACTGAATTCTGCTCCCTTGAATACTTAATCTCTCTCTCTCTTTATATATATATATATGTATATATATATATATATATATATATATTCCATTTTTTATCTTCTTCTGACACATTCTCCTTCATAGATAGTCACCAAAATCTCATGACCATATATAAATACACAGCAACAGCATAGCCCCACAGAGATAGAAAGATCAGGTCTATTGTAGAAAGCAATGTTTCAATAGCAGTAGTATGACCGTATTTTTTTTAAGATTTTGTTTATTTATTTGACAGAGATCACAAGTAGGCAGAGAAGGCAGAGAGAGAGGAGGAAGCAGGCCCCCTGCTGAGCAGAGAGCCTGATGTGGGGCTTGATCCCAGGACCCTGAGATCATGGCCTGAGCTGAAGGCAGAGGCTTTAACCCACTGAGCCACCCAGGTGCCCCTGACCGTATTTTTTAAACTCCCAGAATATTAATTTTTTTAAAGGATTTTATTTATTTATTTGACAGAGAGAGCGAGAGAGAGAACATAACATAAGGCTGGGAGAAAGGCAGAAGAAGAGATAGAGACGGCTCCCTACAGAGCAGGGAGCCTGATGTGGGGCTTGATCTCAAGACCCTGGGATCGTGACCTGAGCCGAAGGCAGATGCTTAAGCGACTGAGCCACCCAGGCATCCCCCACTGAAAATAATTTATAACATAGCTAGCAATTTACATTCTTCTCACGTATGTTCAGAACATGTATTTCCTCTTTTCATCAATTCAGTGCACAACAGTGAAATAAGCATTCTTTTATGTCCTATCTATCTCTTGCTATCTGCTTTGATAATTATGATAGTAAGATTATGTGTTGTAATTTGTATAATCTAGTGAAATTCGAATTAGTTCAATTTGCTTGACTTCATTTGTGTACACAGGATGGTGACATTGGGGGAAATTCTGTTTAGAAGAAGAACTGAAAGAATGAATAATTAGTTCTGATTTTTCTTTCCCAACCAAAGACCTATGGAACACCTCAGCATCCTCTGGCTTCCCCCGGGGTACAGCCATGTGTCCTATTTAAGACATCATTTTAGCGGTAGTATAGAACGAAAGCTCGTTATGTGGCCATACTTACAGAGTTAAATATAAGGAAGAGACAGTATTTTATCACATGGCTTCTCAAAACTGCATGCAATTTTAGGACTAATTTTGTTTGCGAAAATTATTTGAATGTATACAACATGTTAAACACGCCTTCATCTTTTGAAGCTTGTTGTGATTAACTGCGTGTGAGCTATCAAAGTATTCCTTCACACTTCTCAGGTTCCTTTTTTCCAAATAGACGCGTGCTGACCTTGAATCCTTTTTTCAGGACCCATTCTTTTCCGGAGCCACTTGGCTTTTCCTTGCCTTCCCGCTGCCTTAGTAATTCATTGCCGGAGGCGTGGCCTAACAGGTGCCGCCAGGAGGCCGGCAGAGTCTCCACGGGAGCCCAGGTCAGAAGGAGCGTCCCAGCGTTGCCGAAAATAAATCTTCTTGGGCTTGGCTCTCTGCAACCTGTGCCCGAGGTTTCTGGTGTTCCATTAGGCTTTCAAGTTTCCCGTGTGCATTTCAGACCCCTTGGGGTGGGCTGTGCGTGCAGCTCCTGCAGGGAACTGAGGCTGCGGGGTCTTGGGAGGGAGGGGGTTTAGAGGCGCTTGGCTGAACCCGGGTCCAAGGTTCACTTGGCCTGGATCTGGAGCAAAAATTCCTCTCAGGGTATTTGGTCTTGGGGGTAATCAGGGAGTCAGGGGTGGTTTAGTAACATGGAGGAGACGGTTGGCCTCACTGGGGGCTTCCCCGAGGGCTGACCCCCCGAGTGCAGTTGCTCTGCTTGAGACGGGAGGCTGGTGTTCCACAGCCTTTACGTCAGCGTTGAAGTAGGCTCGCCAGAGACTTGAGGCATTCATGAAACCACGTCCCACATACAGTTTGCAAAATAGGCATTGTTCTGAGGTAAGGGGTATGTGACTCCTGCAGGAGTAATAAATAGCTCTGCTTCTCAAGCTCGAATCCACACGCATGTTTTTAAGGGATGTGCAGTGAATATGGACATATTTAAAAATTGTACACACACACACACACACACACACACACACAGATATGCCGTTATTATTTAAATACTTGGCTAGTTTGTGTGGATAATAATTTTTAGAAACCCATAAGCTTTTTCAAGATGATCTGAATGACCTCGTCATGCCCCAGTGCTACTGTTCGGGCTCAGCATCTGTGTTGTGTTTTTAACTGAACCAGCGTTCACTGACCATCTGAAGTGGTATTTTTGGGCGTCTGGGTAGCTCAGTCCTTAAGTGTCTGCCTTCAGCTCAGGTCAAGATCCCGGGTTCTGGGATCGAGTCTAGCATCCTGCTTCTCCCTCTGCCTGCTGCTCCCCCTGCCTGTGTGCTCTCTCGCTCCCTCTCTCTCTCTCTCTCTCTGTCAGATAAATAAATAAAATATTAAAAAAAAAAATAAAGTGATACTGTTTAACTTCTAATGCAGCATTTCTCAAACCGGGCGCGGAGGCAGTATTCTAGAATGTCCCATGAATTCTCAGGGTTTGAGGAGAATCCTGCATTCGAGGTCACAGTTGCTTTAATAGTTTGCTAAGTCACTCACATTGTGTCTGTTACTGCAACACGAACATGCACAGGCTCCAGGCTTTGTTCTCAAGGAGTTTATGTTCTCCTGGAGGCAGGAGGAAGAGAAACCAATGTTTAGGATGTTTCAAGGTTATGTCAGGGTATTAGGGAAACCCTGCAAAGGACCACAAAAGAAGAGCATCTGCTTGGTGCGGGGGTCAGAGAAGAGGTGCGGGAGGGGGTGTCGGGGCATTACTAATGTGAGCCGGAGAAGGGGTGCAGGGGTGAGCAGATCAGAGCCGCTGTGGGGCGTTCCCGGAGGAGGAGAGCGTGTGCGAAGCCGCAGAGACACAAGCGAGCCCAGCACACCGGGAGAACAGCTGGGGATTCTGTCCAGGTGGGAGGGTGGGGGTGCCTGTGGGGGTGGACTGGGAGGGAAGCGGAAGAGAGAGCCAGGGGCCACTTATGAAGGGTTTAAGGAGTTTGTAAGTGGTGTAATACTGACAGATGATCTCCAGCGCGAGACTGGCAGAACCAAACTTGTAATTTAGGAAGGTAATGCAGAGCAGCATGGAAAATGCATTCTTAGGTCACGTGGGGGTCATGAAAAAAGGGGTTAGGAAGTAGTTATTTATTTTTAGGTATTTGCAACATAAGAACACAATAAAACAGAGACAGCAAACAGTTCCTCTGGGGAAGTGGGAGATGGAGGAAAGGGAGGTTGGTAACTGGTGTGAAATCAACATAGAAAGGAGGTCTGTAAGGAGGGCGAGCGCTTCGGCCTGTCCTGCTTCTCAGTCTTCTAAGTTTGGCTGTGACTGATTGCAAACACGGAATAACGTCTCCTGAAATGAGAACCTTTCCCATGAGCACGGGTGGGTTTGTCCAGGGGTCTGTCGGCAGAGACCCGGCCTCCTGTTTACGGCCCTCCTGCCCCCAGCACGGGCTCTGCATCGTGGACAAGGTGGCTGGCCCGGCCCCGTCTGCCCCTGCTCGGGAAGGAGGACAGAGAGAATGGGACATGCTGCCTCCTCTCTAAGGGCCTCTTCGCCCCAGATTAGCACGCCCCACGGATGTTCACCCCCATGGACTTGCACTTAGCCAAAGGGTCCTGCTTACTGCAAGCAAGATTGAAAACAATCTTTATTCTGGCTGGTTGTGTGCTCAGCCAATATCTGAGGTGAAAGTGGGAAAAACGGGGCAGGCGGTGTCCATCCCAGTCCCTCGGTAGCATTTGCATTAAAAACAACTCGGCTGCTAGATGTCTTCTTCCGTTTACCACTAGCTATCTTATCATTACAGAAATGGCTCTCCCTTCCGTCAGGTTTTCTAACTTCATGTTCTTTACTTACTAGGTAATTGGCTTTTGTTTATTAATTCTTCTATTTTCTTATTGCTTGTAAGATTTTTTGTCCATTCCTTTGGGTTTTTTCTGTTTACAAATCTATCATCAGAAATTAATTCCGGGGGGCACCTGGCTGGCTCAGTTAGTGGAGTGTGTGACTCTTGATCTCAGGGCTGTGGGTTCGAGCCCCACGTTGGGTGTAGCAATCACTTAAAGGTAAAAATCTTAAAAAAAAAAAAAAAAGAAAGAAATTCCAGATATGGTGTGTTATTTTAAATTTTTATATTTTGTATTTCCTTTATTTGCCTACTTTAATTGGCTAATAACTACAGAACAATTGTAATAATACTGGACTTTAATAATACTTATATATTATAATATATATTATACATATACAATATATTATACATATATAATATATTATACATATACAATATATTATATTTATATTTATATTTGACATATTATATACTATAATAATACTTAATATTATTGTATTATAATAATATTATTAATATTATATAATAAACTAGACTTTCATAATACTGGACTACCAATATATCTATATATTATGTAATATAGATATATTTAATATATTATATACTATAATAATTTAATATTCTTATATTATAATAATATTATTATATAATAAACTGGACTTTAATAATACTGGACTACTGATATTTTTTTCATTTTAGTAGGAATGCATCTTGTATACCTTCACTAAGCATAATGTATGTGCACTGATGTATGTTTAGTTTTATATTTTAGACTTACATTTGGAATTTTTTTTAATTAAAGATTTTATTTATTTATTTGAAAGACAGAGATCACAAGTAGGCAGAGAGACAGGTAGAGGGAGAGGTAGGGAAGCAGGCTCCCTGCTGAGCAGAGAGCTTGATGCGGGGCTCGATCCCAGGATCCCGGGATCATGACCCAAGCTGAAGGCAGAGGCTTTAACCCACTGAGCCACCCAGGCGCCCCACATTTAGAGGTTTTTTAAAAAGAATGTTGAATTGTATCAAATGCCTTTAGCCTCTACAGAGATAATTACATGATTTTTCTTTTAACACAATCAGTTGCCTTAATATCTGAATAGTAAACGATTTCCTCATTTTAACTATGAAGTTTACTTGATTGTGTTATTCTTTCAGTGTGTTGCCAGATTCTGTCTTACAGAATTACTACAATACTGATCTGTATTTGAATCTCAATGTTACTTTGTTTCTGGTGATCTACATTGATAGTTCCTTTATCCTGGATGACTTCATCCCTTAAATATTTATCCCTACTGCAGATGCCTACCCTACTGAGTTAATGTTTACCTAACGTAAACCATTTAATTCTTTAACTTAGCCTTTGGTCTTGGTTATGAAATCATTTTGATATTCTTTACTTTTTTCCTGGACTTCTAGTCACTGGAGAAAATTGTACTTAACAAATTGTGAAGAAAAAAAGTTTTGTCTAAAAGTAATAAAAGCTATTAGTGAAAAACCACTGGCAGATTTCACTGCTAAGTCCATGTGAGACAGGGGTCCCAGCCCAGGCTCAGAAAAGCGCCCGTTTGTTAGGAAAATGTGGAAAGTCCCAGTGAGGAAATAACCCAAAGCAACTTACTCAATGTCATTGCATTCAGAAAAAATTAATAAGACAAATTAGGTTTTGCAATCACTTAAGATGTACTAAAAATAAAATTTAAAATGTAATTAATTATGCTTTATATCACGAATCTCCAAGGGAAATTCCGGAAACATCCCCATTTATTAAGTGTGTAAGAGGATGCTTGCGAGTATCAGGGGAGTAGCAAGGCTCCGATGGGACATGCGTGGGGCAAAGGGCATCCCAGACTTCTAGAGTCCTCCTTTTCTCCTGACTTGTTTAGAAATGGAATTCTGACAGTAGGGCTGAGCCTGAGAAGAATTTCCTTACTAACATAATTATCGAGAGGCAGACCTCGCTGCTAAAATGCTATACAAAGTATAAATGTTAAGCAAACAATACCAACGTAATTAAATAATCTTTAAAAAGTTAAACTGATGTCCATGTGGTAATATTCTAAATTGCCTCATCACACGAGGTTGTTAGGAATACATGAGAAGGGCTCCCCTGAGGGACGGAAGGGCTCTGGGTGTCATCAGGGAAGCCATTTAACGGACCTAGCACCACTTCACAATTAATGTCTTAGGATGTGCCAGGATCTGACCTGTGCCCTGGGGATAACATAGATTCAAGTGACCAGTTACAGTGTAGTGAGTATCAGTGGTCTGGAGTATCTGCTTCCTGAGAAGGTGAGTTAATGGATCTTAAGGTCAGAGAAAGAATGTACTAGACGACTAGACATCAAAATGGATGCGGACAGGGACATGTATGAACTCATTTAATCCTCACTAAACTCTCAAGGAAACTGAGGCGCAGAGAGTTTAAGAGCTCTTCAAGGTCACAGAGCTAGCGAGGGGCAGCTAAGAGCTGAATGCACACGTCTAACTGCCTTACTTCTAACCGCTTAGATGAAGAGCGCAAAGACATATAGCAAATGCACATTAGTCTTTAACTACCATTATTATAACCTTGATCTTAAAAAGTGTTTCTTGAAATTCTACCTTCCAAATACCTATCCCTTGAATTTGCCTCTTTCCTTCTAAGCTTCTGTTATTTCTGACCAGGGTTACTGACTGCAGTGGCCTCTGCTTCCAACCTTACTCCTTCCCATCCTTTTTTCCACGGGGCAGCCCGTCATCTTGCTAACATGCCAGCTTGATTTCAGCTGTTGGATCCATCAAGCACGCACAGACAACCAGTCAGTAATTATGGGATAAGTGGATGAGTGAATTAGCTATAAGACTTCGTTGGCCATAGTCTCCTCTCCATTACATAGTGCTTAGAAGAACCCTACCCCATTAGACTCTCCGTCTCCTTTTTTCCAGCTTCTTTTGCTAACACCTCCTTCTTCCAAGCAATTACTTTTTTCAATAGTTCATTCAATCCATCAAGTGCTACTGTGGATTTAAGGGTAAAATGAAGAGTAGGGCTCGTAACATGGTTCAATGGGGGGTAAGGACCCCTTATGCCCTTCTGTTTCAAATTGCTTACACATTTTAAATAAATGATTATAATTAATACTGGTCTTAATCTCACATACTTAGGTCAAAGCCATATTTTTTTCCTCTTAGTTTTGTCGCTCATCTGATATCCGTAAAGTTTTACCACACGTGTCATGGCCGCTGTTCTCTGTGTCATCCTCACCCAGCGGCCGTCATGTGTTGGAGGTAAAGCTTTAGTGTTTGGCTCTTGAATCCCTGCAGCCTTACCAGTTCACTCAGTTATACACTGAATTGTGTCCTCCCTCCTCCCAAATTCATATGTTGCAGCCCTAACCCCCAGTATGACTATATCTGGAGAGGGCCTTTAAGGAGGTAAGGAAAGTTTAACAAGGTCATAGGGGTGGGGCCCTACTCTGGTAGGATCGAAGTCCTTATAAGAGGAGGAAACACAGAGCTTACTTGCTCCATGGAGAGGAAACGGCAAGTGAGGACACAGGGAGAAGGGGCCATCCTCAAGGCAGGAAGAGAGCCCTCCCCGGAAACCACCCCTACACCTTGATCTGGGACTTCTAGCTGCCAGGTGGTGAAAAAATCAATGTCACTTGTTTAACACCCCCCACCCCCCACCCCCCAGGTCTGTAATACCGGGACGGCCTAATCAGACCAAGACATTCGCACTGCTGGGAGGATCAGGGAACCCGGCACTTCCCCCTTTCTCCTCCTACTCTAGAGCCCTGGGTCAGGGCCATGTTTTACCTGGAGCCTGATCTTAATCATGGGGCTTGAAGGAAGCAGGCAAGAGATAACAGGACACTTAGGTTTCCAGTGCCTGGAAGTCTTGGGATTTCCAAGATTGAAGAGGGAACAAATGTAAATTAATGAAGGAATGGGAAGGAAGAAAGAAAATAGTTGCTTAGTCTGGACACTGGGGCATGGAGTCCAGACCCCCTGCCCCAACAGATGGGCTCTGATGTAGGTTTCCCAAGATGGCGGCCTCTAGCATCCCATGGGCTCCAGCATCCCGCGGGTGGGGGAGGTCTCACGAGCAAAGCACCAGCTTTCTCTCCAGATTATTTCTTCTGATTACTTTACAACACACATGGATTTACCTTTTAAACCAGTCTTAAGCCAAATGCAATATCAGGGATTACCTTTCCTTAGTATTATTTGCTTCTACTGTTACAAGTTAAAGGCAAAGGGGAAGTTTTCCCACACAAATAAGTTTCATTCGAGCATATAAAATCTATCTGTTTTTACCCGGGGAGGGACTGGGGAAACAGGAAGTCCCTGGTGAAGATGGAGCTGAGGGAGTAAACTGGAAATAGGAACAGAAAGTGAGGGCCAGTTGGGGGAGGGGAGAGCGTCAGGGGGCAGGCTCTCCCTGCTTCGACGCTGTCCCAGCCTATACACCAAAGGTCACTGCAACGCAAACCAATACAAATGGTGTAATAAGTATTTTCTATCCTTCTTGGTCACACGTGAGCCTTAGCAAGAACTGCCATAATGAGGCAGGAGAGAAATAAATTCATTCATCCTGCACGTTCTCCCTGATTTGGTCAGTGGCTTCCCCAGACCTGCCCCCCGATTCAGTGTTTCAGAGCCGTCCTCATCACCACTTTCAGTCCCCTGTTACCCCCCCCCGCCACCCCGTGCTAGGCTGGTCTGTTAGCTCAGATTGATTGATTGATTTAAAAGATTTTATTTATTTATCAGAGAGAAGAGCACAAGTCGGGGTAGCGGCAGGCGGAGGGAGAAGCAGGCTCCCCTCTGAACAAGGAGCCTAGTGCAGGACTCTATCCAACCTGAGCCAAAGGCAGAAGCTTAACCGACGGAGCCACCCAGGCATGCCTATTAGCTCAGATTTAAAAACCGTAAACCACCACCTGGACAGATGCAGACATGGGGCTGGTCCTGAAGCCATGGCTGAAGGTGAAGGTAAGGGCAAGGCCATAGGGCCTCACCACGGAAAGACTGGGTAAGGGGGACCTGCGGATACTGTGCAAGTCCGTGGCTAAAGAATTAATTATGCCTCTTTCTCAACCTCTAGGCACTTAAGATGGTTTCTGGCTTTTTTATACCCAAACCCCGCCAAGGACTCGAGTTACTTACCGTGGGCTTGTCCTGGATGAGGCACCAGATTGACTTAGTGATGTGGGGGCCAAGGAACATTCCAGAACCCCCTGACGCTGATGTGAGTCTTCCTCTGTCCTCTACTCAGGAGCAGCCCCCAGGACAGGAGCAGCATGGATTGCTCTGGGGTCCATGCGACCAGAGGGCAGGCAGCTGTCCCCGCGATCCTGTGGCGGACATTTTCCCCACAGGGGTACTAACTGGGCTCTACCGATGGAGGGACCCTGTGTGGCCCTCGGCTCCCAGGGAAGGGCTGCGACAGCTGTTTTTCTGACTCACCAGAGAGCAAATTCAGTGAGGCTTTTTCTCTTGACAGCCTGTCCGAATCAGCTGCCGCTTAGTTTGGAGCCCACGTTGTGACCAAAAGAGCAGCCAGGCTCGGGGCCGCAGCCGGCAGAGCACGTGCCCGGGGACCAGCTCCCCACGAGGCAGGGCGGCGACCAGCAGGGTGTGTGGCGGCAGTGTGACATCTGATTGTGTCTCGTGGCCCCCTTCCCTACGTAGGGCAGCAAGTGGGCAATGGTCCCGGAGGACCAGCAGGGTCGCCCGGGGCCCCAAACCCTGCCCTGGAGGCAGGCTGGGGGGGTGGAGCACGGCTCCCACCTCTGAGCCTCCCAGCCCGTGATTTCCCCTTCCCACCTTTGCCCTTCGCTTTGGCCAGAACTCAGCTGTGCAGCAATGACAGGACCTGGAGGGGCGGCCTCTTGGTGCACAGGGACGGATGCTGCTACATCTTGATCCTTCCATTCGGTGAATCTCTTCAGAGCATCTGCTGCTCCGGCATCCCTCCGTGGGCCAAAGCTACACGCGCTTCACCTGTGCCCGGAGACGTCGAAAGAGGCTGCTTTACCTAGAACAGCAGATTGGGACGTTCTCAACCTGTGACGATTACTTTTTCTGAATGCGAAAAGTATGTCTGTATAGCCATGGTTTACAGAGAAAATCTTTAAAACCTATTTTGGGGACGCGTGGGTGGTTCATTACGTGAAGCAGGTTAAGCCTCTGCCTTCAGCTCAGGTCATGATCTCAGGGTCCTGGGATCGAGCCCTGCCTGGGGCTCTTTGCTCAGTGAGGAGCCTGCTTCCCCTTCTCCCTCTGCCTGCCAGTCTGCCTACTTGTGATCTCTGACAAATAAGTCAATAAAATCTTTTTTTTAAAAACCTATTTAATATACTTTGGAACAACAATTTGGGAGCTTTGGAAAACGGAAAATATTAAACATTCAGAAGACACGAAGTATTGCCATTCTAGTTAAAGAAAATAATCTCAAAAAGCTGCCCAGATTTTATTTTAGTGCTTCGCTAGAAATGATTATTGGTTAATTGCTCTGTGAGATTTGTAGCAAGAGCAGTTCCTGATGACCTAGAGTCCTGCGGGGATGCAGCAGGCTGGTCCCAGCGGAGCCCGGAGGCTGTGTCGGAAGCATTCCACTCTGGGACTGCTCACTCAGGTCAAGCCTGCAATAGATCTTCCAAGACATCTCTGCCCGGTACCCCCAAGCTTGAAATTGAAGAGATAATTTCTCTTGACCAATAAAGCAAACACTTGATGGGATGGCATCTAGTTTCCTGAAGTCTGAGAGATGCCAGTGATGCTGGCTCGAGGCGGTCCATTTATCTGACACGTTTATCTGAAGGGGCAAGAGGTTCTCTTCCCCATGGAGCCGGCCGAGCAGGATGTCCAGATGCGCCGAGTGGGTTCAGGACTTCCCCCACTGAAGATAACACCTAAATAATGACGAGCAGGACATTTAAGCAGAGATCATATTTGGGGTAGTTTTGTAAACCATCTTAAGGAATGCCTTTATTCTCTCCATTCCATCTTTCCAGAATGCTTTTCCTCTGTTTGCCTGTCAAAATCTTATTCGTTCTTTAATGCTGGGCTTCGGTCTTGTCTTCGGCAAGGAGTCTTTGGTAATAATATTTTTTTGCCTTGTTCTTTTTGTTTATACTTCCACAGCAGCGCTGCGATTATGGTGGATTGTTAATTCACCCATTTCCTCCCTTCAGAGCAAACTTCAAAGCAACAATTATTTATCTCTATAGATACTTCGTGCTTATTAGTTCAGTTACGTATAGTAAGAAGTTCAGTGAATGCATATTGAATGAATACATCTAGCAGTTTCTATAGGAGAATAAGAGTAATTATGCTGGCTGTGATAGTTGGGTCCTTGCACAAGGACAATCTTTCTAGCACTAGTGTCCTGAAAATAGGAAATCCATGGTCCACATCTCCTGTGTCCCTGCTTTCATTTATACCTGCTCTGAGTTATATAATGATATGTCATTATATACCTGCTTCTCCACACTGCTGAGTAATGGAGCAGATCTTTTCTACTTTATTACCGCTTTTGCCTTTCTTTCTCATGACTGATCATCCCTTGGCCGAGCTAAATGTCCATCGTCTTTTCATTTGCTGTTTGCTTTCTTCTTCCGATTGTGCCATCATGCACTTGGACTTTGGTCCGCCTGTCAAGATTCAAGCTCCCAACTGTAGGGCCTTTTTTCTCCTTTGCACAAATACCTTCTTAAGCAAGGATCATACTTCTCTGGTAGCTTTATTACAATCCAGTCACACCTGGGAATCTATTTTCCTTACTGGAAAAACAGAAAGGCCAATGGATTCAGCACTGACTTCTTGGTCAATGACTGAAGATACTAATTTGAAATATCCCCTGGTTTGAACCTGATCTTGTACCTACAAGGAATCCGAGCTCCCACCGGAGAAGAAACAACTGGCAGGCCTACAAAGCAGCTTCTCCCTTCAGAAGCTATCAAGCTAATGGACTTCCGTCTTCTACTCTTTATTCCAATTTGCTTGTCAGGCGACCATCGGCTTTATCATTGTTCCTTCATTTGGAGACAGAACTAGTAAGTTTTGGTCAAGCCCTGTGATTCATTTCCTTACTTTCAAGCAAGGTCATTGTGGTTCCCATTCAGAGCTCTGCCAAGTGCTGTGCCTCGGGGGAGGGGAGGCAGCCGGGGTCCTCTCAACCTAAAAGAGTTTTAGTGGGGCAGTGAGTCATTAATTCCCTAATGCCTTTTCCAAGTGTGAATAAAGCTCACAGTTGGTTAACTGATGGGACAAGGTGTGGAATGAAGGTTGGCACCAGTCTAGGGAAAAAAGTACATTTCCTTTTCCAAAGTAAAATATTTATTTTAATTGGCTCACAATAAATAGTAGGGCAATTGTAATTAACAAAAGAGAAGTACGCTTTGGAGAACAGGCATAATAGAGAAAAGGGAAAAATACATAGAGATGGAAAAATTTTGTGTCAACCTTTTTTATGACTTATAGCAAGTTTATAGGATTATAAAATTTGTTGGAATTAGGAGCCATATAGAGTAATTTTGAATCACAGAATTTCAGAGTTAGAAGTTACTTTACAAAAATAACAGATTTAACCACCCTCCCCTTATATTGTAGACGCAAAAAAAGTAAAAATGAGATCAAAGTGTCGAGACAGGATCAGTTTTTCTCAATTCCCTACATGTATCTCCGATTGAAAAGTTTGGGTGAGTCACAAATCTTGATTGCCATAGCCTCTAGAATGTTCTACACACAGAGAAGCAGCTGCAGCTGAGGGTCCATCATCTTCCTTTGCCCACACTCTCAGGGGTTCCCGGCTGGGTTAAGTGTCAGTTCTTGGGATCCTCCGTGCTCGCAAACAGGTATGGAGGTTATCAGGACTTCTAGAGAGGTGGGAGTTTGGGCTCTCCAGACTCCACTGCATCTCTCAGTCAAATGTTCAGTCCCAGGACTCCGGGGACGCTGTGGAGATATGGAAGGTGGTGCAGAGGTATGGAGGTAAGTCTTAAGACAAACACTTATAAAACATAATAATGTGACTCTTCTGCTTAAAAGTCTTTAAAAGCTCTTCATTGCCAACACTGATGTTTTATTTTATTTTTAAAAAGATTTTATTTGGGGCGCCTGGGTGGCTCAGTGGGTTAAGCCTCTGCCTTCTGCTCAGGTCATGATCTCGGGGTCCTGGGATCGAGCCCCGCATTGGGCTCTCTGCTCAGCAGGGAGCCTTCTCCCCCCTCCCCGCCCCCATCCCCGCCCGCTGCTCTGCCTACTTGTGATCTCTCTCTGTCAAATAAATAAATAAAATCTTAAAAAAAAAAAAAAGGTTTTATTTATCTACTTCAGGGAGAGAGAGAGCGCGCACACCAAGCAGGGACGGGAAGGGGCAGAGGGAGACCGAGAAAGAACCTCAAGCAGATTCCACGTTGAGCGCAGAGCCTGACCCAGGGCTCGACCCCCTCCCACAACTGCGACATCGTGACCTGAGTGGAAACCCAGAGTCACACGCTCAACCCACGGAGCCACCCAGGTGCCCCAACACCAATGTTTTAAAATGTAGGTTTTATGATTATTTGGGTATGGTGAGGCCAACAGATCAGCAACCGCTATTGAATAATAATTTGTTGCTCACAGTCCTCAAGCAGGGGGGCCTGCCAGGCCACACGGGGTCACCCCCGGAAGCAGCAGGGGGGCAGGAGCCCGTGGGAGCGACCGCGGAGCGCGCGCCGCAGCGTTGCGTCTACGGTGGTTTCCTCGGGAAAGGCAAGCAGGCTCAGAATTGGCTTGTCTGAATAATGTCAGTGGGCCCTGGGAGGCCGAGGCAACCTGCCGGCACCTGCCCCTTGGATGGTTAGGACAGAGGGCTATAGCCTGGGGTGCCGGAGCCGCCGAGAGGGGGTGGCGGGTGCGCGCGGGCTTGCGCGTCTGCGTGGGAAAGCGGCGGACCCCCGAAGCGGCTCCTGCAGCCGGCGAGGTGCCCCTGGGACCCGTGCTCCTGGGAGGTGCTCGGGAGCACCAGGGTTGCGGTGCCCATTTCGGGAGCTGCTGCGGGGCGCACCCCGTTGGCAACGCATTAGTAGATGGAGCGTTAATCTCAATGAGGGGCGTCCTCCTTCAGAGAAACCTGTTAGGCGTCATTTAACAGTGTTGTAAGCTTGTTTAGCCATAAAATGCCCTTGAAAAACATGACATGTAGTTTTAAAGATATCTCGAATATGGTATTTTAGACTTAGAATCTGGACTTTGGGGGCGCCTGGGTGGCTCAGTGGGTCAAGCTCTGCCTTCGGCTCAGGTCATGACCTCAGGGTCCTGGGATCGAGCCGCGCATCGCATGGGCTCCCTGCTCAGCGGGAAGCCTGCTCTCCCCTTCTCCCTCTCCCACTCCCCCTGCTTGTGTTCCCTCTCTGGCTGTCTCTCTCTGTGTCAAATAAATAGATAAAATCTAAAAAAAAAAAGAAAGAAAAAAGAAAAAAAAAAGAATCTGGACTTTGTTTTGAACACTATCTGGCACTCATTCTCTCCTGGGGTTTCTAGTAAGAACCATCCAGGCTGGTTTAATTAGGGTCAGCAGAAGGAGCTTTCCTCTTTCCTGCCTCTAAGCTCTGCTCAGACCTGTTTCCCCCTTACTCAGGAGCGAACTTGGTGCTCTTCCCCTAATGCAAGTCTTTCCAGCACCAGCTTCTCTGTGAAGTCCTTGCCAAGCTTCCCAAACCCACAAATAAATGCGGCCACTCTTCTAAGCACTACAGAATATTAACTCACTTAGTCATCGTGATAGTCCTAGGAGGCAGGCACTCTTTGTATCCCTGTCTCATGGATGAAGACCCGGAGGTGCAGAGATGTTGAGAGGCTTCTCCAAGGTCACCAAGCTAGAGGAATTCAGGATGTCATTGGCGTTGCTTTAATGCCATTTGAATATTCTGTGCTGTCAATTAATTAATGCTGTTTGAAATTTCCGTGGGGATTAGGTGGGCACCCTCTGATAGATGGGGGTACGTTAATGTGTCCTTTAAATCAGAGGGAAGGAGCCCCTGTCTTTTAACATTCTGGAATCTTATTAAGACTGTTCATTCAGCATTTGTTCAGAATCATTTAAAAGGAATTTTAATTTGAAGTTTACTTTGGCTTAGCAAGGTGATTTTCCGAGTCGTTCCTCTGAGAGAGCTTAAGTTCATCAGTAAATAGGAATGCAGGGAAAGTTTTAAAACCACTTAAAAATGTACTTTGTAATACTAGCTTTTATACATGCACAGTATCTTACTACTAACTCAGTCTTATATATACTAATTACGGTGAACATTTTCAGAACTGGCTCAGAATAAAGGTTCAACCAGGAAAGCAGGACCAGCCGGTGATAGATTGTAAGAGATTTATTGCAAGGAATTGGGTTATGTGATTGTGAGCCCGGCTGGTCATGTCTGAAATCCACAGGGCAAGCTGGGAATTCTGGAACGTTCCAAAGACACTGTCCCCAGCCAGCATGTCTTCAGGGAAGCCTCAGCCCTGTTCTTCAGGTCTTTGGACCAGCTGAAGCAGGCTCATCCAGATTTCCTAGGAGAACCGCCCTGAATAAAGTCAGCTGGTTATGGATTTGATTCGCATCTACAAAACCTCTTCGCAGCAGCATCTGGACAGGTGTTTGTATAAGATTTTTAAAATTTATTTATCGTTTGAGAGAAAAAAGAGAGAGTGCGGAAGAAGGGCAGGGGGAGAGAATCCCAAGCAGCCTCCGCACTGAGCCCAGAGCCCAACACAGAGCTCGATCTCATGACCCTGGGTCGTGACCTGAGCCGACATCAACCAGCCGCACCACCCAGTCACCCTTGGACAGGTGTATGAGTGAAAATAGACCTGTAGCCTTACCAAGTTCACACAGCAGAGGACCGTCCATTACAAGGACCTTTAGTGACCACCATGTTGTGTCTTTGATGCTCCTATTTGTATTTGAAAAGAGAAAGTAGTTTCTTTAGAAATATCCTGGAGAATACATAAGAGGTTTTAATCATTTAAATGAGCTTCCCATCAATGGGCCCGAAGCATGCGACAAAGCTTTTTTGTATCCCCTTCTGCTCAGGTCTCCTCTCTTCATGGTCCTGGCATGAGTATCTCTAGTTTCTATTAACTCTGAGCCTCAGTGACCTTACACGGAAAAGGTCATTACAGGCCTGGCCTCCTCGGGCTAAGCGGAGGGCTGACTGACTCAGAGGGCCACACCAGGAGCCCTACCACAGCGTCTTGTGGTGCCAGTACTGTCCACGGTTCCCTCTGGGGGATGTTTTCTGCCCTCGAGCGACAGAGGTTTCCTGCAGGAAACAACCAGAGGCTCTGATGTTACATTCAGAAACATTTAAAAAATTGGCACATTTATCAATTCCCATCTAATGCAAGACGTACCATTTTCCAAGTCTTGTTTTCCAGTCGTTATCTTTCTGAGGCTCTGGAGACTCGCGGCCTTGGCAGGGTGGTCTGCTGCCCTGGCTTTTTGAAAAGTTCCTGCAACTTTGCTGCCAGGCCAGGTGGGTGGCCTGTCAGAGGGAGGAGGCATTAACCAAGCAGGACAGTTTATGCTGCTCAGGAGCACTGAGCCTGTTCAAAGACCTGTCTAGGCATTAAGCCAGTTTTTCTAAGTAGCTTCCTTGTGACGTAAATACATGTTTTATTATCATCTTGTTATGGAGGAAGATGCTGAGAGGCAGAGAAAGGGTTTTTTTCTTCAGCTCTGGCTCCAGAATTGATGATGCAGAGCTCCTGAGATCTGGGCCACCACCTGCCTGGATCTGGATAAAACTGATCCTTACTGAACCCTGAACTCGCTCTCCTTTCTCAGTAGGCACCAGGACCCAATCCCAGGTGGGTTGGTCAGGACAAAATGCTGATTTTCTTCCCAAATTCTCTTCCCCTGGCACTCTTGGCAATGGCAGGAAAATAGAATTCATTTGCCAGCAGTGACATTTCCTCATCTACTTTTAGCAGAGCGCAGCGACTTTTCTTCTGGAGGAACAAAGTGGCAGTCGCTGCCACGTAAACAGAAGGCAAGGGCTTGCTGCATTACCAGAGGAACCTCTTTGCAGAAATGCTCGGAGCTGGTTGGAGGCAGGAGAGGGGAGGGGTGCGGTGTGGGGAGTGATAAGGAGGATCGCCTCCAGAAACCGTCCTTGGCCATCTGGTATACACGGTTGTCCCACACGGAGGAAGAGCTTGTCCTGCCTTAGGAAGTCTTGAAGATCTCCCACCTCAGAGCTGCTGACGGTGTACGTGGAGCCTATGCAGCGGGTCCCCTTCTGCTACAGGTGCCCTTCCTGACTCACTTCTGCATCACCTGAGAGACCGTGAAGCCCTCAAGCGTGACCACTTAACGTCCACTCCCTTGGCATCTCTGCTCTTCCGAGAGGAGGGTTCACGATGTGGCAGTGCTCAGCAAATGTTTGCTGAATCAGTCAGTTCAGGGATCTACTGAAGTGTTTCTAGGTTTGGATGGAACGGTTTGAGAAGTTAAGTTCGTAGTACTTAAAGCTACTAGAAACAAGGATCAGAAATGGTTGTCCCAGGTGAAGGGCCCAATAATGAAGAGTGAGAACCTCTTTTATGGATTTTTGGTACCATTATAACGGAATGATTTACATCTTGAGATAATGAAAATGTATCATCCACTTTTTATTCAAGACCTGTCACTTGGGTTAATGAAAACCTCCATCTAGGAGCTAGGACTAAGGCTGTGGATTCGGTATTGAGTCCATGCCGATAAGAAGAGTTTGATGGTAGGTACCACGGGGACTCGTCATGAGAACGAATCACAATAAAGCCACTGTTTAATTCTAATCTGAACAATTGATGTGTCAGATCATCTCCATAAGTTTGCAACACTCATACAAATAAGGGCTGAATTCACAGACTTCGACCATTTCCTGATTTCGAATTCGGGGTTTCACGTACATAATTATGGCCAGAGGTCGGTGGAGGGAGGAAATAGTTCATCGCCTTTATCTTCTCCGTGGGGGATGTCTGAAAGCCAAAGTGGAAGTCTCTTGCCTGTGGCCAGTTAGTTCCTGAATTATAAGAGGAAATGCTGATTTTCACTGCTGCCTTTTTTTTTTTTTTAACCGACAGATCAAATACTCAACATGTATTCCCTTATTTAATTCCGGAAACTCTGTGAGGAAGTCAGCACCATTTTCTGATTCTAAGAGAGGGAAGTGGAAGCCCAGGAGCACAGCGCAACCACGAGGCAGCCGGGGGGCCCCAACCCCTGAGCTGGGCAGCCTGCCGTGCACTGGGGACCCTGGTTGGTGTTCACATCTGGCCTATCAAGATATGTCCTTTCAGGAAAATTCTGAAAATTGGTGTTAGATGACATTCAAATATCGCTAGCCTATCATCCACCCGCACAAAGTTGGAGTATGCTGTGTTTACTTCGTGGCTTGAAATCTGCATAGAGGACCGGCCAGAATGCAGGGCGGCTTCTGAAGCGAGAGGAGCAGGATTCATCACAAACTCAGGACAAACAAACCTTGGGATGTGCAGGGTTGGGGGACCCAGACTCTCCCCGGTCCCTGGCTGCGGCCTGATTTCCTCCCTCCCCTGACTTACCCTGGAAGATTTCCTCTGGTTGGGATGAAAGCATTTCTGAGCCTTTTGGTATTTGTTCAAATTCAGCCAGGCATTATTGACATTTTCCTGGAAATCGCACAATATTCTTTCATTTGTTTTAACACTGGGATGTATTTCATATGAGAAGACTCACTGTGTTGTTGTTGTTGTTGTTGTTGTTGTTGTTGTTTTAAATTTCTATATCTTCCCCCACCCTCCAAAAGAAGCAAGAAGGGGCACCTGGGTGGCTCAGTGGGTTAAAGCCTCTGCCTTCGGATCAGGTTATGATCCCAGGGTCCTGGGATCGAGCCCCGCGTTGGGCTCTCTGCTCAACAGGGAGCCTGCTTCCCTCCTCTCTCTCTGCCTACTGCTCTGCTTACTTGTGATCTCTGTCTGTCAAATAAATAAATAAAATCTTAAGAAAAAAAAGAAAAGAAGCAAGAATATAAAATGTAGGAAAATCACACGCATGTATTAGCCATGCCTATATTAACTAATGAAGCATGTGGAAGGGTCCGTTATGTCAGGCAAAGTTGTACTCATGCAGTGCAGCTCACTCACAGGACCTGTTTATTTTTCTGGAATGCATGTGAGAACCGTAAACAAAGGGTACTAAATAATAATGATTAACGTAAACATGAGAACAGCTTCTAAAATCCAGGTTGGCCATACTATCCTGGGTGAGAGTTCCAGCAAATCTAAACTGCAGGCAGCAGGAATTTCTACCAGTTTAGAAATACAGTCCTAACGGTTCATTCCATCAAGGGGGGCGGGGTGTCACCCAGTAACACACTAGTGAAAGATCTAAGGAGGCAAAGTTCACTTGAAAAAGGAGGAAGAGTCATCTCGAGAGGGTTTGCATTCAACGTTAATTGGCATGGAGCCCAGGCCCAGAGACAGCCATCTTGCCACTTGGTATTAAATGATTCACTCCATCAGTGACAGAGGGCGTGGAAATTGTGTCATACCCATGGAGTACAAGTGGAACTTTCTTAGGACGCAGCAATGCAGGGGCGATGTGGGCCTTTAATAATAGCGTGAGTGGAGGGGTTTCAGTAGGAGTGCGGACACCTCCCACAAACTCTCATTGTCAAGGTTGCTAACATGATTACATGCTTAACAAGGCTTCTCTAATGATTGACATGCGTTGTACAAATGAAGAACCTTGGGTGGCCAACATAAGTCTGAAACAATATTCAGTCTCAGTAGAATAAAAAAAAAAAAGCAAATAAAAAGGGAAAGTAATTTTCCATTTGGCAGAGATTGAAAAGGAAAGATAGTGGTCAGTGTCTGTGAAGGCATCAGGAGTTACAAGCTCACACCTGCGTGGAGGAAGTATAACCTGATAAGAAACTCATCTCTTGCCTTCTCAGAAATATTAATATATAAACATGTATAGCAATAACAGTGAAAGCTATAGCTTCTTACTTTTATTGACCAGGAATGGCAAATCTTACTTACCCTCGTAGTAGGAAGATGGTCTAATGGTTTCTGGTCTATCCATACAATAAAATGCACTGTGGAGATGACAAATGAGAATATATAGAGAAGAAGAATTAAGAACTATAAAGATACTTAGAATGTATTATTGGGGGGGGCAGAATAATATTCCCCCAGAAGTTGCCCATGTCTGTTTCTGGAAGCTGTGCTTTGGTTCTGTCGCATAGTAAAGGGGAAGTAAGCTTTCAGATAGAACTAGGGCTGTTAATTAGTTGAGCAGGAGTTGGGAAGATTATCCTGGGCCCCATGTAATCACGAGCGTCTTTGTAAGTGAAAGAGGGAGGCAGGAGAATGCAGGATGAGAAGGGCTCTGTCAACCCGAGCTGGTGGCAAAGATGGAAGGGCCCCAAGCCGAGGACCACAGCCACGTCTAGAAGCTGGAAAAGGTGAGAGAATGGATTCTCTCCTAGAGCCTCCTGAAAGGAACGTGGCCATGCTCGAAACTTGGTTTCAGACCATGTGTCATCAAGTGGATGGTCATTTGTTATGGCAACAATAGGACAGTAATACAATATTGCTAAGTGAAAACTGTCTTAATTTTGTAACATGTGGACTGAAGGATGAGTTAAAAACAAACGTACAGGGGCGCCTGGGTGGCCCAGTTGGTTAAGCATCTGCCTTTGGTTCAAGTCATGATCCCAGGGTCCTGGGACCGAGGCCCACATTCTTGCTTAGTGGGGAGCCTGTTTCTCCCTCTCCTGCTCCCCCTGCTCGTGCTCTCTCTCCCTCTGTCAAGTAAATACAATCGTGTACACACACACACACACACACACACACACAGGACAGAAGAGACTGAAATGTTATACAAAATAACTAAATTAAATGTGGTTCTGTCCAGGATACGGTAATGTTACAGTTGACATATTATTTTTGTCTATTTTATTATTGGTACTTTGTTTAGTATAAATGTATTACTTTGTAACAAGAAAAAAGGTTATTTGGAAATGTTGTAGAAATCATTCAGTTCATGTTGCTGCAGGCTCTACTGTACATTTGAGGTCCTTTCCAGAGAAGCTTCTGCTTGTCATTCACTTTAAGATAGAGGTGGTGCTTTGGAGACCTTTCTTGTAGGATAATATTTCCCCCCAATTATAGACAACTGGTCATGGATGGTCGGGTAAAAGCCCAAATAAATATCTTTCACTAAAGGGTAATCACTTCAGATTTTTCAGTATATCAGAGGGAAACAGTTTTCGCTATCCCAATGCAGTCCCCTATTTTGCCAATGTTCCAGTTCAGTCTTTAAATGTTTACTGAAGTCTCCTTGCATACTGAGCACAGAAGGTGCTTGTTAAAATAGTGCATTGCCACAGGACAGTGATGGTTATACAAATGTGTAGGAGCACTGGAAACAGTGATTATCCTCTGTTCCATGAAAAAGCTGAACAGAAAAGTCCATGTACCTCTAATTACACATTTATAAAAAGAAACATTTGGTTTACACCTGTCAGTATAATTTCGAAGCAGTGCAGGCCCCAGCAGAGGGACCATGGTTTCCTCTGGAAAGCTAATAAAAACAATAACCATGCGTAAGAACAATACTCGTGGTTGTTGTTGAGGGTCTAATATCAATACCAGCTAAGATACATTGAATGGTTATTTATTACTTTTCAGAGCTATATGGAATTCACGGTAGGTGCCGTTAGTACTCCAGCATTTTCAGTCGAGGCCTATGGGAGTAACTTGTTCAATGTCACATAGTCGATCACCGGAGAAGCATATTAAACCAAATTCAAGTCTTCTGATTCTAAAGCCTATACTGTTAATCATGATTATTCTCAAAGATTATTTTTACGGTCTTTTAATGGTTATGTTGTTTTTATAATTGAACCATGTCAGTAACCCTACAACTCTTTGCAAGGAGAGCTTATAGCAAAATGATATTGGGCAGCTACTAACCTGGGGTTCTCAGGCTATCTATCTGGATAAGATAGCATGTGACTTATACTCACTAGTCACTCTTTCACAATTTTATCAACTAATAAGAGAGAACTCTTCCCAGAAGAAGTGGTAGACAGTTCTCACAAACCAGGAGGGAGGGAAGTGACTTGTCACCCAACCAGTCCTCCCTGGGAACCGTGCCGTCTGTTGCTTGACCAATGCTCAGGAGGCTGCCGGGTCCTGACTCTCTGCTTCTGTCTACACTCAACAGACCCTGAAGAAATGTCGAATTTTGAAAAGTCCTTCCAGTACTCTCTTAGACACTTTCTCTTAAATGGGTGAGTCTTCCTTATAAAAAACAAGAAATCAGAAAGCATTCCATGGAGAAAAGGAAACTTACCAATTGCAGTGTCCAGGGGAGAAGACATTTCCTGCCTAATGGTCTGAATTGCCTGCTCCAGCTCCCCCTTGGGCAGACTCCGACGTTGGAGAAGCTGCCTCCTCCATTCTGCCATGGGCACCTCGTTTGGCTGTTTTGCTGCATCAGTGTTGGGCACTGCGGCCACTGGCTTTCCCTTCTGTCTGGGGTGTGTTTTCGTTT